>NIPM01000111.1:216729-415351 GCA_002738285.1 Holacanthella duospinosa
TTTGAACGGACTACCTTCTTCATCACAGGTCATATTGGTCAAAATATTTGCCATTATGTTTATAAGTTTTTGATGAGTTTGTTTATTGAAGTAGAAAATACATTAGTTTGAAATACAGAGTTTTTCAAGCAAAAAATCATCTCAGGCTTTCTCCGCTTTCATAGTAACTCCGAATTTGTTACGTAAAAACTTGCAATAGACCGAGGATACGTAGGCGGGAAGTACCAAAAAAANCATAGTAACTCCGAATTTGTTACGTAAAAACTTGCAATAGACCGAGGATACGTAGGCGGGAAGTACCAAAAAAAATATTTTTTTTTTTGAAAAATTTGTTTTTAATTAGTGCAGTGGANTCCGAATTTGTTACGTAAAAACTTGCAATAGACCGAGGATACGTAGGCGGGAAGTACCAAAAAAATTATTTTTTTTTTGAAAAATTTGTTTTTAATTAGTGCAGTGAAGTGAGCTAAAAAATTACTCATGGGTCACTTTCCCACGCAAACCTCCTACCTTATTCCTTTCATAAAGTTGCTCAAACCTGAATAATTCACAGAAAGAAAAGACGCATGAGAAACCACTACATAACTCCTTCAAATTGTAATTTACTTCAATCATTTTTGTTTTTGTTTGGATACAACTAGAAATAATCTTAATCGGGGTTTCTGTTTGATCAATAACGAAGTGCAACCTCAAAAGTTAATCCGTAAACTTTACGCCAATGTTGCCAATATGAGTTTTTTTTTTAATTTACTAATATAAAAATTTCAATAAAAATTTTTTTTTTGTTTTTCATCTTTTCCTAACCAAATCACAGTAGAATAATAATTATTGCAAAAGTTATGAAGCTACAACCAAAATTTAGGAAAAAGAGAGAGTCCATTTTCGATTAAAGTTTTAAGTTTCTAAAAATGTTGTAATACAGGACTTGTGTGAGAGTTAAAGAAATTGAGTACTCGTTAGTTTCAAAAGTATGGAGTTTCTAAAAAGTTTNTCAATAACGAAGTGCAACCTCAAAAGTTAATCCGTAAACTTTACGCCAATGTTGCCAATATGAGTTTTTTTTTAATTTACTAATATAAAAATTTCAATAAAAATTTTTTTTTTGTTTTTCATCTTTTCCTAACCAAATCACAGTAGAATATTGCAAAAGTTATGAAGCTACAACCAAAATTTAGGAAAAAGAGAGAGTCCATTTTCGATTAAAGTTTTAAGTTTCTAAAAATGTTGTATACAGGACTTGTGTGAGAGTTAAAGAAATTGAGTACTCGTTAGTTTCAAAAGTATGGAGTTTCTAAAAAGTTTCTTTGTTTAAAAAATTTTTTTTTTTTTTTTGAAATTTTACGACTCTATGAGTAAATTTGATGATATTTTCATTAGTCTTGTGATCATTTGTGGAGTTTATATGAATTATACAGCGTGATCCATATAAAACGATACACGCTTACACCACTTTTACTAACCATTACGTTTGTGAGCAAAGCTAACCAACTAAATTACTCACACTTTTTTAGAGGTTTGAGTACAACAGGGAATAATATAACTTGAAAAATCGTAGTTTTATGATTTGAGTGCTCTCAGTAGTATTACTTACTATTATACTTGTCTTTTATTTGTCATTTAAAGAAAGTGGAGAAAGTTACAAAGTTTTATCCAGATTACTTTCTAAAAACTCTTTCATAAACAGAAGAGTAAAAAGAACTTTTTATTAGAAAAAAAAAATTTTTTTTTTTTGACCCTCTCCTTCTAACACCCTCTTGCAAGAAAAAGTTTTCAACTCAATAAATTTTATAACCTTGTAGTAAGAAAAGTGCAAGTTGTTTTGATTATGATTCATAATAGGAAAAAGAAAAAAAAATTTTATGTTTAAAATGAAATATTTTGAAACTGCAGTTAAAAACGCAACCTTACGTAATACCCGTTCCACACTTGTGATTCTAATCTGTCCATATAGGTTCCAAATTATTGATTTTGTAATATAAAATGATAAATTCACTCACTAATACGAATGAAAAAAAAAATTTTTTTTTTTGCTTCTGCGTTACTATTTTTGATCCTCACTGCACCCTATGATTTTAGTGAGGATAACAAGAAATAATTACACTGTTGCCTAATTACAGTAATTTACTTCATAGATTTTAACATTTATTCCAAAAAATTACTATTTGTTTGTCAACAAATATAAAAAAAAATGTTAAAATAATGACTTTATTACTCTAGTTTGAATAATTACACTAGCCTCGCCTCTTACTAAAGGTGTAATTTGCAATGTCTCGGTTTCAAACCTTAATTGCTTAACCTGTTCGGAGAGTAAAAAAAAATCCTTTACCTGTGACGAATTTTATTTTCATTACATGGACGCATGAATGACAATTTAGTCATAAAAATCCTCTTTGTTCGTGGTCTAAATTAACACCTTTATTGCAATTTTTTTTTGACTCCTTAAAAGTGATTCGTTATAAAAAATATATATATACAATACGATTCAAATTAGTTTCAGCACCACAAAATTGAGTTATATAAAAAAAAGCTTAAAATTAGTTTTGTTGAGGAACCAATTTTTTATTATGTAAATTGGTATATAGTTTTTTTGATACGGTTAGTACCTACTTTGATATTATAAAATATAAAATACTCTGAATCGAATTTTCAACTTGATCTCGTATACCTTTGTAACTAATACTAAATTACCACCTTTGTGTAGAAGATATATTATTCATGAAACTGAATACTTTTATATATAGGTAAAAGTAATAGTTTTTTTTTGACTACCTTAACTATAGTTAAAGTAGACAAAAAAAAAACTTGTTTCTACTTTTTACTAAGGCCCTGAAAGGAAATCTGGGAGGCCTTTGATTAGAATTAAACCAGATTTTTAAAATTAAGATGTAAATAATTTTCTCATCAATTTTTTTGTTTTATCAAATGAAATGGAATATTATATAATTTTAATAGAAACAGAGTAATAATTATTATTAATTTAACTTCAACTATTCATTATAATTGAAAACTCCTTTAATTTTAATCAGAATTTGAAGACACTAATGAACAAGTATAGGTTAAGTAGGTACTTCAATTTCATTAAGGTATTCAATGTAATACCATCTACTGATTTTAAGTAATCATACCCTCAGAAATAATTTAACAAAATTAAACTTCAAAAAAAAAAATTTTTTTTTTAACCCATATTTTACGATTTTAACACAAATTTTTACAGTGTCTTCATTTTTTCATCGTTTTAGAGAACTTTAAACATTTTAAAAAATACTTGTAAATAATTTCAAATATTTTTTTTTTTCAATTGTAAATATTTCTTTTACAAATTTATTAAAAAATAATTCGTAATATATTTATTTAATTTTAATTGCAATATTGCAACGTTGCAACATTGCAACATGATTTTAATTGCAACAAAACAAATTTATTTTCTTATTTAAAATCTACAGTCCAACCAGTGTTTTTGGAACGACTGGAAGTTACTTTTGACCCATGCTATTTGCTGGAGAAAGGGGTGCTCCAAAAATTATTGTCAGTAAGACTTCTTAAAGCAAATTTTTTTAGATGATACTGTTTACATGTTTCAGAAAGATTATGCGAAAGTAGAGAGGAGAATTTTTTTAATCAAGTCTCTGCGACATCTAGAAAAAAAAGTTACGATTTTTTGAAAATTTTAATTTCGGAACATTCGTTTGGACGACCTAACTTCTCATGTACATTGTTCCAAAAGAATGTTCCGAAATTAGAATTTTCAAAAAATCGTAACTTTTTTTTCTAGACGTCACAGAGACTTGATTAAAAAAATTCTCCTCTCTACTTTCGCATAATCTTTCTGAAACATGTAAACAGTATCATCTAAAAAAATTTGCTTTAAGAAGTCTTACTGACAATAATTTTTGGAGCACCCCTTTCTCCAGCAAATAGCATGGGTCAAAAGTAACTTCCAGTCGTCCCAAAAACACTGTTTGGACTGTATGTTTAAAACCAACAAAATCAATGTATGTCTTTGACAACAAAGGCTTTTGACAACAGCCAGCCAATTATTGTTTTCAAAAGTCAAACAACTTTGTTTAAAATCTTATTTTTTACAATAATTTTTGGTATATTTTTTTGAGAATTTTTTTTTTAATTTATTTTAACTTATCAATTTTTAGTTATCAATTTTTACTAATTTGATATAAATTTAAACGGAATTTTTTAGTTGTTGATATCCGATCTCTGATCATAAAGTAAAAAAAAAAATCAAAGACGTTTGTAGAGATTCATACTACTCGATCTAGTTAGATATTTAAGTAGTCGCAAATTTTCTATTTTTGACCTTTCTGGTAATAAAATTTTGAAAAAAAAAAAAAAATTTTTTTTAAACCGGTGAAATTGTGTTTTCTCTCCATAACTCATGAGGATGAAGAGGATTCGCTAGAATGCTAATATGGAATGGCGTCAGTTGGAAACTAAATGTTTTTACGATCATTGGAACGTTTACCAGAAGCCTTCGAAGAAGCAGATGAACCAGATATATTATTACAACACCTAAGTCATAAAAAATAAAGGAATCAAGCAAAAACTAAAAATCCGTCTATTAATGGTATAAATGGCAACTGCTTTCACTCTCCTTATTTAAAAATTAGTCAAACATTCAACTCTCAATGACTTGTCCTCAACTAAATAACTAATAGTAATAATAGTCATTAAATTTTTTCAAATTCATCTCTTAGGTCTTACTATAAAAAAAATAATAATAATATTCTCAAGAGTTCAAACTCTTTGAACTGTTGCCAACAAAACAAAATCTTGGACTTGAACTTGAAAGAAAATTAGTCTGTATTTGTCATTTTTAAATTTTTTCTCAAGGAGATTTTTTTTTTCTGAGTCAGCACATATTCATATCAAATTATGTAATATACCCAGTCAAATTTAATCGTCTCCTACAAATCATAACTGAACAAGAAGAGCAATCTGTTTCAAATAATAAAGTCAAATTCCCTTTGTTTTGACAAATTGAAATCCTTTTGTAAAAACAGACTTTAGGAAAGTGTTCACCAACAAATATGATTGGATAATTCACTTCACGACACTTTATCCCACCCCTTCCTCATATTCCAAAGGAGAGTTTGAAAAAATCGAATTTTTATATCAAAATCCAAAAAATTAGATTTCTATATTTCAATTGTCAGAAACCAAAAATATGATGTCTAAAAGCCTACTAAAAACTTTTTGATTTATTTAACTTTACAGACTACCTATTTATTTGAAAAAAAAAAAAAATTTTTTTTCGGATTTGAATTTTACAAGTGTTAAAGTGCTTTATTTTACCTAAAACGAAACTAACAGCTTCTGAATTTGAATGCAGTGTTAGTGCTGAAATATAGTTCCAAGTTTGTCTTAATGAATAAAATAAAAATCTCAAAAAATTATTGATTTTTATTTTTAGATTCAAATTCGATTTAAATCCGACTTCGAACCCTATCCCAACGCAATTGCCAAATTGCCCCGTACAATAATTAACAATTCCACCTCCAATTCACCCAACAATCGACTATATCTTATGACAAATTTTATATTTTTAACAAATAATTTTGAGTGTGAAATTTTACATAATTTTACATAATTGCCTTGTAATTTGGTTAATTTAAATTATAGATACAAATTGTTCTGCTTTAAGCTTTTGCCGGTAGGAGGGGGGGGGGGTATTATTGCGGAACGAATTGTGACAGAATTGGTGTAGTCATAAAATTGAAAAAAAAAAGTATGAACCAATTTCTAGGGTTATATTATTATTATTATTATTATTATTATTATTATTATTATTATTATTATTATTTTTATTTTTATTTTTATTTTTATTAAAAGCTATATACTTATCAAAGTAAATGTTCCGTAGTAAAACCTGTTTTCATATATTTTTTGAATTGAATCAAACTTCAAAATCCATTGAAGTATAAATTAAAATTACTCATCCTTGACTTTGAATTTTCTCCCTTACTTTTTATTTTTATTTAAATTTACCCCCGTTTTGATACGGATTTTCTTCTTTCTTCAATAAGCTTTTACTTTCTTAAAAAAAAAAAAAAAATATCGTTTTTTTTTCTCAATAGATCTAAAATAAACAAGTCAAAGAGATAAATGAACAGGTTTTCTTGATGATGCCCTGCTCTGTCAAAAAAAAAAAAAGCGGCGTCGTTTTTACATTTTCTTAAAAACGTCTCACACTTTAATCAATTTTCATTGATTTTGCAATTTCTAATAAAAAAAATTCTTAAGATTATACAACTAGTTTATATAATATAGTTATAGTAATAGTATAGTTATATAAACCCAAAGAATTTTATAATTAAAATTTACTACTACTACTCCAAATGTTCTGGAAACTTGGCACCTTCTGGAATTAAAAAAAAAACATTTGATATCGTGAAGTAAAGGCTACTAAGGATTTTTTTTTTGCTTATTTATCATTTCTAGTATAATAAAGTGCAAAAATTGTTGAATGTTGAAAAACATTAAGGAAGAAGTTGTGTTCAAAAATAAACAAAAAATCCACATGTCTTCACTATCACTTTTGCAAGTCTTGTGAGTGATAGAAACCAATAGGTGTTTATTTGAGGTTTAATTTAATTTACAAGTACCATAACATGCGGTGTCTGCTATCCATGTTTTAAGTTCATTGTTTCATTTTTTTTATATATAACACACGCAGTACGAATTATACCAAGTTACAAGGCCAAATGGTTAAAAAATTTCCGTCCAGAAGAGAAAAAAAAAATTAGCAATATATTGCCAATTTTTTTTTTTTTTTTCTCTTCTGACGCCAACCTACTTAATTTCCCCCCATGACCAATTGACTTTATTCCGTCGTTAAATTAACCCATAAGAACCTAAAAATTAATGAATTTTATTTATTCCTTTACCATTCATAAAATCATTCATAACTTTCAACTACAGAAAAAAAAATTTTTTTTTTTTTTCGTTAAGTTCAACTCTAAATCACAAAATGTCACTCATTCAACTAACATTTCAATTCGTAATGGAGGGATTTTTCACTCTGTAAATTCAATATTTTCTATCGACAAATGATATTGGGTGGGATGAGATTACATAAGTTGTGTGAACAATATATCTCTGACGAATTCTAACTTATTACCTAACAATTCCCTTAATTGACTAGAAATTACATAAACTTCTTCAAATCAAATTAAAACAGAGGATTTATTATTGAAATTAATGAAATTTTTTTCAACAATTAACATTTTTATTTATTCATTATACTTACTATATACAATAGGTTATTTAACTTATAACAAAATTTATGGAGTTTTTTTTTTAATTTTTGATATAAGGTGTATATTAGTAGAAACCATAAGGTGGAGAATTAACACCACAAGTTCAAAATCCTTAGTAATTTGTTGAAAACCATTGACGGTAAAAATTGTGTTATGTCAAGATTAGAAATGTCAAATTTATTTTTTTAAAGGTTAAGCACTCATAAGACACTCCTCTGGATTTATGATAATACTATGAGAAGGTCGTCGTTTTTTTTTTCTTATTTGATTCTTAGTAAGGTTAAACTAAATCAACATGCTTTACCATATGAACTTTTTTTGTCGATATTATTAATCCCGGATTACATTAACATTACGAGTTGACTCACTGTGACTCCATCAATCTCTTGAGAAGATGACACTTGAGGCAGAGGGTTAATGAGTCGAGTGAAAGATTAGCATTTTCAATCCATTATTTGTTAAACACAAGTAGTATTTCTATTCTAGTATGTTACCAAAAACTATCAACATCAGTTCAGCAGTGATAAGTACATATCAAGAAGAAGAAAAAAAAATGCCAAAATGATAATTTGTAAATTCGCATTAGTAGTAGAACAGAGTTAGTAGTTAACCGGTTGAAATGGTTAGGGTGAATTAATTCTCTCTAGGTAGAACCAATGAGCACTGCCCGCTTGTGTTGAGTAGAATAAATTTATAGTCTTTTTTGTTTTCAAAAGAATTCTCAATAGAAATCGACACAATGGTATTACTTAATTATTCTCATATCAAATGACACAAATTTTGAATATATCTACTAGTCATTATTTGCTTTGATTTCAAGTTTTGATAGTCAATTTTAAATTATTATTTAACAGAAAGGGTCAGGACGGTACGGATGTCGTCTCGGGACGTCATCTATGACGCCTTTTGAAAGGGATTTTACAACTTACCGGGCGTCAAGTATGCCGTCCGAGCAATCAACCCTTCTCACAGTATGATTTTGGTTAGGGGTTGGGAAGGCATATCTGACGTCGACACTGTTGCCGTTGTTCACTACACCAAAATTAATTACCATATTGTCTCAAATTCGTTTATGATCTCAAAACCAATAACACCTAGTATAATTATATAGGACACTGTTAAAAACCGAACAAGCCATAATTAATTGTTTTGAAGGAATGGATGACATGAAAAAATTCTAAATTAAAATAGAGTTTATTAATATATATCGGTTTCATATTATTACGTCATTGTGGAAATTTTAACCTCGAACAAAAAATTTTGAACAATTTTTTAACTTAAATTAACCTCAGATATTACGATAGTTATGCTGAAAATTAAATATTTATAACAAAAAACTAAACTATAATGTTAATTTACCAAATGAAGTTACTTTCATTTAATCTATTCATGTTATGTTTCAAAGCCTTCTTCATAAGTTTACTCTAAATTTCACTTCTATGAAAGCTCAGTACAAAACTTTATGCTACAATTACATCATGAAACTTCTACTAAACTTCTTGCTAAAGATTTGATGAAATTTTTAGGTAGAAGGAATGAGTGTATCCTTTATTCAGATGATTTTTTGTTTAAAAATTTCATAAACGTTGATCAAATTTGGAATCGGATACAATTTCAATCTTTCTTGCTCAAGCTACTTCCATCTGCATTTTAAATTATCATGTTGATGCCAATGCATAATGTTAATTTAACGGTAACTAATGCCAAAACGGTTGCGTTATAGAAACTAAAATTTTAAAATAAAATGCGGTTCCTCTAAAACTATACTAACGAATTCATACTCATTTCAAAATGTTATTAAATCTTACGCAAGAAATGATGCATGATGTAATTAAAGCATTAGGATTATGCTATTATTGAAAACCATATTTTGCTATTATTTTTTGTACTATGTCAGTATTTAGAATTTGAGTCTTAAGACCATGCTACTAAATATAAGATCATAATAAATATAATAAGATCATAATACTTCTATTCAGCACCTTCCACCAATTGGATTCATACAGTAAAAATAATTATTTAAAATTTAATTTTTTCCACAAATTCCACCTCTTTCACCCAGGCGTCAACAGTACTTTGAGAATTCCTACCAACTATCTACTAACCCTGTCATGAATCCATTTGAGTCTAATCAAAAAAGTACATACAGTATTGATATTGAATACTTAATGAATTAATGAGAAATTCTCAATAAATGTACATTCATTCACACATACAGTGTTATTGGTTAGAATTGAATTGAATTGAATTGTTAGATGAATTTCTCACCTTGACCATTGAAGAAAGTTCATCTCTGCGTTTACTTTTGAGAACAGTCCACCACATTTAAGTACTCAGAGGTCACACTCACAAATACCATAAGAAAATTATTAGAATAATAATTATTATTTATAAAATAATNTATCTACTAACCCTGTCATGAATCCATTTGAGTCTAATCAAAAAAGTACGTACAGTATTGATATTGAATACTTAATGAATTAATGAGAAATTCTCAATAAATGTAACATTCATTCACACATACAGTGTTATTGGTTAGAATTGAATTGAATTGAATTGTTAGATGAATTTCTCACCTTGACCATTGAAGAAAGTTCATCTCTGCGTTTACTTTTGAGAACAGTCCACCACATTTAAGTACTCAGAGGTCACACTCACAAATACCATAAGAAAATTATTAGAATAATAATTATTATTTATAAAATAAATTAAACAAGATAGTAAGTAAAATACCACAGAAGAGTTTGTGGAGAAAGCATAATAATATGGAGAAAGTACGTTTCAAAAAATTTTTGAAGACAATAAGAAATTAAGAAGTTAGTAACAATAATAATGAACTGATGATGCACTCGGTGTTGTAAGAATGATATCTGTCAGTGTAGACCTTAACAATGTTATATTGTTAACTCACACTTGTCTCACATTTTCATTTTTCTTTTGTTCATTTTCTCCAAATTGACTGACAGAACGTAAATTACATAAATTAACATGACTTTAATACCTGAAACCTACTTTAGTCATTGATAAATAGATTCTAATTGAGAAGACACGAGATAACCAAAAGAAGACAAAAAAAAAATTTTTTTTTTCATTGTCACCTCACCATTTTGAAAAGAGTCAGAGACACTTGAGAAGACACTACTACCACCAAGGAAGGAAGAAAGACTCTGAGTTTCTATAAAGTAAAAATGAAGATTAATTGAAAGAGTTGGACCTTTTTGCTTTATTAGGAAAGAAAGTGAGTATGTAGGGATTTAATAGTGTAAAAAGTGAAAATGACAAAGTGTAAACTGTTTGAGATGAATGAATTGAGTCTTTCCGGAGATGTGAGTAAGGTAAGATTTATGACATGATGACGGGAGGACGATCAGAGATCAAATGAGTTGAGGGAGATTTTAAATCTTGTGAGAATGAAAGTGAAAGGGTTCAACCCTAAAGATCATCACCTCCACTTCCTCCAACAAAACAATGTCCAATTACTACTAAAAACTTACATCATCATTTACAAAAACATTAAAATTACTATTTTTTTTTATTTTTTTTTTTGGATCTACACTTCATATTTGGAGTTTTTATTTTTTATTTTCTAATTTATTTTTTTTTTGTAGAAATAATTCTAATTGTAATTAACTTGAGTGTCGGCATGGAGCGAATTTTGGATTTTCTTATGCACTTCGCCATGATGGAGTCCCTCTGAAATTAAAAAAAAATTATTATTAAATTTTAGTATACGTTTTTGCAAAAGTAGGCATAGAAAAGTATCACTTTTTGGAACTTATTTAGTTGTTTTCAAATTATACAGAGCGCTTAGATTATTGGTTGGAATTGGCAAAGGTTGAAGTGTCTATTGACAATCTACCTATTCACATTCATTTTCTATATTTTGAGTTTGTAAATCTTATTATTACGTTGTTGTCACACGAAATGGCAGAAATTTTTAGTAATTCTAATTACTGTTTGAGACACCTCTGGCTGGTGTCATCAGAAGTGATATAAACTACTTATTTAATTTACTACAGTAAACCTTGGATAAGGTAAATTTTGACGAACCGGGATATTTGAGTCGTGCTAGGTAAAGTACGATTTATGCATATACTGAACAAACAACGTAGAGAATAATTTGCTAAAATTAACCCAAGTTTAGAATAATTCATAATGGTAATTCTTGTTTTTAACCTTTTCCATCCGGTAATATTAACTCCAAACTCTTCTTCACGATAACTTGAATACTCTTCACGAAAATTTTTTTTGGAAATCCTGTAGTAGAAGAGCAAATTCGTTAATGCGTATGTATCCACCACTGTCACGTGACACTCGCATTATTACATTCTGCAGTGTTGCCGAACGCGTCTTCTCTCTTGATTTCTTTCTGGTGTTCATTGAAATTGACGAAAGTAAAGTAACTTGAAATCCTACNCTTTTCCATCCGGTAATATTAACTCCAAACTCTTCTTCACGATAACTTGAATACTCTTCACGAAAATTTTTTTGGAAATCCTGTAGTAGAAGAGCAAATTCGTTAATGCGCATGTATCCACCACTGTCACGTGACGCTCGCATTATTACATTCTGCAGTGTTGCTGAACGCGTCTTCTCTCTTGATTTCTTTCTGGTGTTCATTGAAATTGACGAAAGTAAAGTAACTTGAAATCCTACCTATTTCTTTGTGCTTAAGTTTTAGATTATTTATTTTCTNCCTATTTCTTTGTGCTTAAGTTTTAGATTATTTATTTTCTGTCACTTCAATTTAGGTAACAAATTCTACTCTTTTAGTGCTTAGGTTTTAGATTTTTAGGTTAATTGTTTTTTCGGACACTTTAATGGGAACTTTCTCTCTTGAACGTTAAGAGTGCAGCGCCGTTAACGCGCATGCGTTAGACTCAAAAAAGGAGACGCATTCGGCAACAGTGCAGAGTGTGACAAGGCGAGAATCAAGGGACAGAGTTGGGTTCATGCGCATTAACATCTCTATGGTTCCACTAAAGGGTTTTGAGAAATTCTGTCATGAGAATCATCCGAATTACCATGAAGAGGAATTTGGAGTTATAATGGTAATTTGTGTGGAGACAAAATCTTAACTAAACATAAATTTGTCTTATTCTGTGTGCTGTTTCAATGTTTGCAAATAACTCCAGGAAAGGTGTTTCTTAATAAATTTCAAGTTTATGTAAAAAAAATTTCCAATTACAGTGAAACCTATTTATAAGACCTTTGTATATAAGACCACACAACTATAAGACACACTTTTGAAAACTTTTGTGCGTCTTATGGCGTTTATAATGTTAAGTTACCTCTCTGTAAGACCACTTTTTATAAGACCACTTACTTATAAGACACATAAATTTATACGCAACTCGAAGAAAATGCCTCACTTATAAGACCACTTACTCGAAAATTGGAGCCAAAACTTAAACTTATCATTTGCAAACTTTAATTTTTCAAAAATTTTTAAGTCATTGTCAATTCTTTTAAAATGGATAACAATCAACATCCGTCAAAAACCGTAAGTCATATAATCTGAAAGACAAAATTAATATAATTACACAAATCAGAAGTGGAAAGTCTAGGTAGCATCGGAGAATGAGATGACACGAGGTAAGGTGAAGATTGTTTTCATATTTCTGTTTTGGAAAGAGCGGCATTGGAACAAAAAGTGGTTCAACCTAAAATTACAGCATATTTCAGTGCAATTTAGTTTCAAAACACTTGCATTAAGTTACTGCAGAAACGATTTAATCAAAATAAATTTTCCATTTACTTTCTATAAGACACAGAGTGGTCTTATAAAAGGGCTCTTTGAATAAGACCACCTGCTTATAAGACACAGTTTGGACGGCTCCCAAATGGCGGTCTTATAAACAGGTTTCACTGTACTAAGAAATGGACGTTTCAAAAGAACATCCAAAAATTTAAATTAAAAAAAAACTTCTGATACATTATTAGCAGACTTGATTTTTTCAACTTCTTTTCCTACTTTTCGATTGTCTTTACCTGCAACTTTACCTGCAACTTTACCTGCAAAATTAATTATCTGCCATGGGCAAATAGTCTCTTCCCTATGAAATATAATTNTTAAATTAAAAAAAAACTTCTGATACATTATTAGCAGACTTGATTTTTTCAACTTCTTTTCCTACTTTTCGATGGTCTTTACCTGCAACTTTACCTGCAAAATTAATTATCTGCCATGGGCAAATAGTCTCTTCCCTATGAAATATAATTTATGGTCGGACTGTATTTAAAACCTTAGGTAATAATTTTTTAAGTTTGCAGAAACTTTTGAAAATTGATTTCTTCGAAGAGAATTTGGTAGTGGAAGTATGGCAGTGGTTAAAGTGGCGCATGACAAGGAGCTCTGACAATGAGTACTCAAGTTGTAACCTAGATGGCGTCTAAAACTGGAGGGTAATGTGTTCCATATACATAAGTAACCTTCCAACCTTTTAACCCTTTGTATAATATGTATACTGGAAAGCAAGTATTTCTATATACAGAACGTCTTTAGTTTCCAAATATGTAACTTTATACAGTATGTTTCACATTAAAGTTTATTGTGCTTTCTTCGACTTTTCTCAAAATTGACCAAGGTGACTTTGCGCGTGTAGAATCAAAAAGTGGAGGGAACTTAGTCAACATGCAACAAATCGACAACAGCTGAGAAGATAAGAGAGCGGGTTAGGCATTAAGTATTTATTTGATTTAATCACTAGGTTAATCATTGATTGATTGATCCAGTAATAAGTCAATTGACCAGGAGTTGGATTAACCTCAAAACTTAATAAGATCTTGAAAATAACTCACCGAAGGTTCAATTTCATAAATTTTTGATAATGAATTTAATTTGTTCTGTACTCTGAAGATTAGTGTTTTCATGAAATTCCTTATATTCAGAACACAACACTGCAATTTATGTATCACTGTCCGTGAGTAAGAATAAAGTTTGTAACCTGAATTGAAATGCACGCAACTCAACATAAATTTTTAAAACGCTTGTACTCTTATGTAAACTTATTCTTAATTATGGTCCTAGTGATCTAGTGAAGGTCCATCACGTCCACATAACCTGCAGTGGTGAGTTCTGAATAAAAATTTACATTAATAACCTATTCTTCAGAGTCTAAAATAAATAAAATTCATTATCAGAAATTTATAAAAACGAACCTTCCTTCGGTGAGTTATTTTTCAAGATCTTATTAATTTTTGAGGTTAATCCATGGTCAANCAGTGGTGAGTTCTGAATAAAAATTTACATTAATAACCTATTCTTCAGAGTCTAAAATAAATAAAATTCATTATCAGAAATTTATAAAAACGAACCTTCCTTCGGTGAGTTATTTTTCAAAATCTTATTAATTTTTGAGGTTAATCCATTGGAACGTGGAAATAATCAATCTATTTATCACTATGGATCAATCAATCAATGATTGACCTAGTGATTAAATCAAATAAATACTGTTGTATGTTGGTTAAGTTCCCTCCACTTTTTGATTCTACACGCGTATTAAGTCACATTGGTCATTTTTGGGTAAACGCAAGGAAAGCACAGTAACCTTTATATGGAACATACTGTACGACGCTTGTGTAAGTGTTTTAGAGGTCTGCACTAAATCTTGCAAATTTGACAAAATTTAGACAGAAAAATATAACAAATTAGATAAATATATTTATTAATTCTTTTTGAGGAAACACTTTCTCACTCAAAATACTGCCGGTTTATAGCAGGGTACTAATTTGTTATGATGAAATTTTAATTTGAAGTATAATTTACTTATTGGTTTCGGCTAATATTTTTGCAAACAATGATGGCGGGTTCATGATAAGAAATTCAATGAACTTATGGAATTATGAGTGTTGAAAGAGATGATGAATACGAAAAGTCTTAATTTATTTATTTTAAAGAAATAACTGAATAAGTTTGAGATGCACGATGATGATGAGTGAAATAGAACTTAGAAAATCGGTTGGAGCATTTCCTGACGTGNAATAACTGAATAAGTTTGAGATGCACGATGATGATGAGTGAAATAGAACTTAGAAAATCGGTTGGAGCATTTCCAACCGATTTTGCAAGCAAATGTCTGGTTGGAATTTGAGTGATAAGGATGAGATCAAGTGTTTGAATATCTAGATTTTTTCTGCTTTGATTTATACTTATAGACTTTCACCATGTATAGAAATATTTGCTCTTCAGTGTACAGAAAATTGTATCAATTCTGTCTTTATAGCCATGGGAGGGTTATCTTTACCAGAGGTGCGAATGGGCTGGGTTAACCCATGATGGGCCTAGCCCAGCCCAGCCCACTGGGCTGTGGGCTGAACTGGGCTGAACTTGTAGTGGGCTGGGCTGGGCTGGGTTTGTGAGTATTAATTTCTTATGGGCCGGGCTGGGCTGGGCTGGGCTGAAATTTGAAATTTTCAATCTCGCGCAGCTGGAAGTTTCACCTTGAAAGGGACACTCTCAAGCTGACTCAGCAGAGAATTTCGAAAAATATTTAAAGCAATAAGAAAGTGTCGATGGTTTTCTGTGGGCTGGGCTGGGCTGGGCTGAGCTGGGTTATGGAAATTTATTTTTGGGTGGGCAGGGCTGAGCTGGGCCGAAGGCCCAATGGGTCAGTGGGCCGTGGGCTAAAATAATAGATTTCTTAACGGGCTGGGCTGGGGTTTCGAAAAGTCAGCCCACTCGCACCCCTGATCTCTACCTGAACTATAGGGACACTAAAGACAAGTCTCTCTGTATAATTTATGTAATCTACAGCTTATGACCAATATCTAAAAATCTTTAAAAGTGATACTTTTTCCCAAAGCCGGTTTCAAAAATAATTGAAGATACAGCCGTATAGGAAACTTTAAAAATAGAATTTGACTATTGCCCCTTCGATACAAAAAAATTTTTTTTGTCATTTTTTAAATCTAAAACCTGAAAGTGATAGTTTTCAGATATTAAATGAAATTAATTTACAGTTTTGAGATTGAGCGAAGTGTTGGACCAGTTTGGAACATTTTTGGTGAAGGGACACGAGCAATTCGATGTTTTTCTTTTTCATTTTTAGCAGCCTCTTGACGATTAGAATTTTCCACTGCTTCCAATTGGCGAATATTATGACGAAGTCTAGCTCCTACTGTCATTTGAGCAACTTGAGATGGAAGATTAATTTCTGAAATCTAAATTACAACAATCAATAATTGTTATACACATATTTCTTAATTTCAATTGTTACAAACTCGTTTCTTTGCTTCTTCAGTTGACAAAAAGGCTTTGTTTTTTTCATTATCCTTTTTACGTTGAATAGCCAGACGTTTCGTTGCTATCATTTCATCATCCCGAGCTCTAGAAAGTCAACAATTAGTACCAAATTACCTAATATTCAACAAATTCACTAAAAATAAAAATAAATTATTATTTTTCTTTTACAAAAAAAAAATTATTTTTTTTTACAAAAAAAAAACCGAATAGATGCTTACCTATACAAATCCAACATCTTCTTACTACCTCCTCTTTNAAAGTCAACAATTAGTACCAAATTACCTAATATTCAACAAATTCACTAAAAATAAAAATAAATTATTATTTTTTTTTTACAAAAAAAAAATTATTTTTTTTTACAAAAAAATTTCTTTTTTTTTTACAAAAAAAAAACCGAATAGATGCTTACCTATACAAATCCAACATCTTCTTACTACCTCCTCTTTNTTTTTTTTTACAAAAAAAAAACCGAATAGATGCTTACCTATACAAATCCAACATCTTCTTACTACCTCCTCTTTTTGGAACATGAGAAGTAGGATTGGTTGGAGTCAGAATAGAAGTTACAAAATTTGATTCTTCGATGTTAAGTTTCTCCAATACTTTTGTAACACCATCATTTGGAGTTTCTTCTGAAGGAAATACTAAGTCTAGTTGTTTTACTTCATTAATCGTTCTATCCATCAAGGTCAAGGAATTACCATCTCCATTACCCTCGATTCCTTCTGTGATTGGTTCTGATAATATTCCTGACGACGGAGTCAAAAGTCCTGAAGAAAGTGACACAGAGTCTTTACCTGATGTTTCCAATCCCGAATCCGTTATAAGTTCTGGATTTAATTTCATTTCAATTTTGTTGATACTAGACAAACTTTTGCTTCTGGTCAAGATTTTTCTGACTTTTAAATCCTGAGGAAGAAGTTTTACAAGTCGTTCCTTAGCAAGTTGAATTTGTTCATCAAGTTTTGCAGTTCTGGCAGGTCCATCAGGTTCACGAAGTAAATCGTTTTGTACATTCATTTTTTTAACTTCTGCTTTCTTTGACTTCTGGAATTAAAAATTTAAGAAAAAAAAATGACCCATATTTTTATAAAATTTGGAACTATGTCATAAAAGATAACAACGCCCTTACCTTCCAATCATTGAGTTTTGTTTTTTCACGCTCTCTCTCCACTTCTCTTTTTGCACGAATCATCTCCTGTCGTGATTTTTCACCTTCAATTTGAGCTTTTGAATCTTCTTTTCCCATTTTATACATTAGTTGTCGTTCTCGTCGTTTTTTAATTTGCCATTGACGAATATGAGCTTTATTAGCAGTANCCATTTTATACATTAGTTGTCGTTCTCGTCGTTTTTTAATTTGCCATTGACGAATATGAGCTTTATTAGCAGTATTGAGATTTTCATATCTTTCAAACCATTCCAGGTGACTTGCCACTTCTTGTAACTTTCTTTCTATAGTAAATTATGTGCCCAAAAAATCAAAATTTTCTCTCTTTCTGACAATAAGACATTGACCTGACCTGGACATCTTNCCATTTTATACATTAGTTGTCGTTCTCGTCGTTTTTTAATTTGCCATTGACGAATATGAGCTTTATTAGCAGTGTTGAGATTTTCATATCTTTCAAACCATTCCAGGTGACTTGCCACTTCTTGTAACTTTCTTTCTATGGNTGCCATTGACGAATATGAGCTTTATTAGCAGTATTGAGATTTTCATATCTTTCAAACCATTCCAGGTGACTTGCCACTTCTTGTAACTTTCTTTCTATAGTAAATTATGTGCCCAAAAAATCAAAATTTTCTCTCTTTCTGACAATAAGACATTGACCTGACCTGGACATCTTGTCGAGACATTACGAATGATTTCAGATGGTTTATGTTTCCATTTCATGTAGACAGTCAAGAAGATATCATGATCCTCTTTATCCCAACCCCCAGTTGACCCACCATGAGATTGGAGAAAGTCAGACAATTCCTTCGAAGGACCCTACAAAACAAAACAAAATTGTTTTTTTTTGTGTAAAATTAATAAAAATTATAAAATCATAATAAAAAACTAATAATATTAAATAAAAATACCTGTTTTGCATCATAGGACATAAGTCGTGTCAAATTCCCTACTCCAGTGGTGTAGAGAGACTCAACTTTAGATCTCTGTGATTTAGTTTGACGTTCTTCCCGTTCAGATTTCATATTCATAACTTCAATTTTATTACGCATGTCTTCTAATTCTTGACTCACTTTTGACTCACGTCGTTGAAGTCTTGCTAGTAATCTAATATAATTAATTAATTTTTTTATAAAATTATATATTATATATATTTATGAATTTGAATTCAAAAAATTTCAATATAACAAAAAAAAAATTTATTAACAAACCGAATGTCCGGGATATGATTTTTTCTAAAATCTTGATTCAAATTTTTTGTTCTCATACTGATATTGGTGTGCGCATGAACACTTCTGACTGATGGTGAGGTCACTGAGTCAGTTTTTTTGAGTTCATTACCTTCCATATAGTCATCATCATCACTGCTCTCGACAACTTTCATAACATCCAATCCAAACATTTTTTGAACTGGTTTACGAGACTTTGAATTTTTTCTTGATCGTCCTTTATGATATGGAAAATGTCGAATTCAATCAAATCAATTATAATTAATAATAATAATAATAATTGTTTTCAATTTTATGAATATATTTCATTACCCAATGATGAACCATGTTTGGATGCATCATTCATACTCATAAAATTTCTTGGAGATGTAGAATGAGCAAAAATTGTTTTATTTTTTCGATCTGAATCTACTAAACGATTTTTAGCAAGTAGGAGTGTATCATCAAAACTTCGTACACCTTTTTCTAAAACTTCCATTTTATCAAATGCTTTTGAAATTCGACTTCGCATCTCACCATCAACTTTATTTTCTTTACGTCGTGATATAAATCCTTGAACTTTTCTTCCAATATCTATAGACTCACCATGATCACTTCCCTCTTCAGATTCAGAAGAACTGAGAAATTTAGCTCTAAAGAGACCTGTTGGATTCAACTGCGCAACTGCAGCAGGAGTAGTTGATACTATTCGATCTAAAATTTCACTTTTTCTAGTATCCTTAAAGACTCGGACTTTAGTATGAGGGGTACGTTTGATTTGTTTCTGTTGATAGATATCATTTTCTTCAAAAGGTGGTCTAAATTGACTCATTCCAGAATTAATTTTGGGTAATTTGAGTCCAGAAGTGAAATCTTTGGGTTCTTTTTTCAATTGTAAGCCACTGAGATTGAAATCATTTCCTCCAACGACACCCCTGTTAGGATTCTGACTCAGATTGAGACTCTTGTCTCCACTGTTCATGCGCTCACTCATAGTCACATGTATCGATGACATAGTATCTAAGCACTAATCTATTGTGCTAAGGGATTGTTGTGATTTTTCTACCTAAGCACCAAAAAATATTATTATTATGGATTAAAATTTGAATCATTCAATTTTCGTTTGATCAATAGAAAATAGCAATCCTAATCATCAATGGAGTTTATCCCTATGACTACCATAAACAAAAAAATTAAAAATTTTGGTAAAAATTTGCTCTTAAATTGATATGATGTTCTGAGATAATATAATAAGTAATAAGTATAGATGTTTAAAGGTAATCTAACATACAGTACCTGAAGTATAGCGGAACAGACACTTTTTGTAAAATTTTTTAATAATTAATTATTAATCTAAGTTTCCCTATTTGACAATCATATCATTTATTTTTAGTTAACCTGGTTATACATTTTTTTTTCTTGAAGATTATCTCACTTGACGCTTGGAATGGGCGTCAATGTAATCAGGTAATGGACCTACTTTAACCCAAAAATATTAATTTTACATATCTCCAAATCATTAGATACATTACAGAGTCGGTAAAAAAAAAGTAATCTGGTTCTAACGAAAAAAAAAAACCAAATGAATTATATACAGATGGGTGGATTGACAAATTTCAATGGACAGATTTTCACTAAATAAATAGTCGCCGCTTTGAAATAAAGTTGCATTTTACCACACACAAGTACTAAAACTAAAAGTAAAGGAAATTATAAGTTATGAGAATGAGAATTAAAATTAGAAGGCAGATGAGAGCAGTGGAGTGACGCTGAAGAAAGATCTAATTTAAGTATAGGTACCACTGTGATTTTTGGCACTGGGAAAGCATGAGATTAGAGTGGTAATTAAGAAGTAAAAAGTCAGATCATAAGAAAAAAGAAATTAACTTTTGAACAGATTTTTTTTTATGAAAAAAAATTACAATAATAATTTAGGTTTTTTTTTTGTTGTAGTCAGCAGGGAAACGAAACAAAAAAAAGGTACAGAGGAGATGCTGAAGGGGTACATAATGGTGAAATTGATTTTTCTAAAAGTAGTGTTTAACACTACCTTTTTACAAATAAATTGAGTCAGTCTTCTTGACACCTAAACAGTTGAAAGTTGATTAATAAGTCTAATAAGTCATTAATTATACTACACGAATGACTGACACTTCACTTTCTCTCAACTAAACCTCAGCGCGGCTTTTCAGCTTAAACTTGTAAACGCAATCAAAACATAAAGGACTTGTAGGATATAATTTAAAAGTGACGATGGTGTGCGTACTACTTTAAAAAAATTAATATAAATTACGTTATGCGCTCAACTGCTACATTACATTTAATTAATCCCTTCCGGAAATGATTCATTTGTGAAAAGGAAGATATTCGTCCATTGTTTTGATGGAGCCGAATCAGCAGCGTGATACTTCGACGATGAGCAACACGATAAGTCTAAAGAAAATCTTTCTTGTCTATCCGTCAGCTTTCGGTGGAGTAAACCACCCATTTTTCTCATGAATTTGGACCAGAGATTTATAGGATTGCTGAGCTCGGGCTAAGCTGTACTGTGACTATAAAATGTAGAAATTCTTAGTATGCAAACTTATAAATTTAGGTAAGTTTATTCCTTTTTTTTTTTGTATTTTTTTTTTTTTTGAAACCTTACCTGAGAAACTTTATTTGCTCCAAACTGTATCCGTGCCTTTCCTTTCACAAAAGTGGCAGCAATTTGCTAAAAAATGACAATTATTTACAGAATAGGAATTAATTTACAAGTTGCTTTTAAGTTTGTTCTACTCACCATAATGACAGCTTCGACAGTGTATGCCGAACTCCAACCTTGTTTTGTAAGCAGCTCCATACAAATAGCTCCACCAAGGAGAACATACCCACCCGACATCAAGGGATGAACCACTCTCACAAACGGTGGTTCAAATGGGTAATTTTCCTGAAAAAAGGTACATAGGAAAAAGAAATAGACACATCAACGACAAATTATAAAATACTTTATATTTAGATCAATGGAAATTTCGATAGAGTAGTGAAATTTTTTAAGTAATCCTACCTTAAAGGTAACGTTAAGCAGAATAAAATCCTTCCCTTCTCGTTCCTTAAGAGTAATCAGATCAGCATAGAGAGGAGAGTCTTTATCTACTCCCTTCAACCGCACGTTCCACTCATAAAGACTGTCATTCACAAGTTCGATACTGTAAATACCTGTAAAGAGAAATTACGTTAATAATTTAAACTAGTAATGTACTACTGTTACAAACAAATACAATAAATTCCTCTTCTTCAGAAACAGAAAATCCAAACCAACATCAACAGTAGAAGAACGGTAAGGCCTAATTTATACTCATATTTCGTCCCAATGACAAAATCACCATCCATTCGCAAACTATTGTGTTGGATTTTGCATACCAATTTATAGTTTTATGACATTTGGCCAAACTGATGTTATCTCTTTCCGACTGCGAAAATCTTCTTAAAGAATCGCGCAAATTAATAAAAGGAAATTCTACTTGATAAATCCGTCTACTGTGACTGTGAGTATAAATTGGAATTCGTTAAATCATAACTACACTTTCTCCCCACCAAACGTTCAGTAAAAATAAAAATGTCAGTATGAATAGATTTTTACGGGACAGAGAACTGTCGTCTGTGAGTATAAATTAGCCCTAAGTTCTAAAAAAAAACATTCAAACCTCTCTTGAAAGTATCAGATCTGTAGATATCCCTTAGTTCCTTCATGAGTCGATCCGATGCTTGAACTGAACCCGTGACTGTTCCTTGGAGGTAGTCTTGTCTCTGATTGGCCTTGAGTCTCTCCAGTGTGGCAATGTGCTCCCCATCAATTCCTTCCTTCTCCTTATTCTTATTCGGAGGCTCCTCCTCTAAATCAATGTGAATGTCCTCATCGTCATCCTCTCCATCCCCTTCTTGTTCCTCTTCTTCTTCTTCATCATCGTCGAACTCGTAATCCATATCATTGTCGTCTGAGGATCCGTTGCTTGTGTTACTTCCGGATTTGGAAGAACAGCCTGATGAAGATGAACAAGTATTTGATGGAGCTTGGGATGTCGAACTTACATCACCATTCATTTCCCTGTTCAGACGATCCAAGTCTGCAGATGGGATTGGAAGGTAGTGGGACTTGCAAAGTTCCCTAACTAAAGTTTGCACTTGCACAACGACGTGATTATCATGTCCTTCAAAGATGATTAAATTAAATTTATTTTATACACTACTGACATCTTTAGGAGTAGACTAACCTGTGGTATTAGCTAGCATTTGTACTGCAGCAGTTACCATTGCGTCATCAGTATCTGTGAACCAGACTGGAGGTGCTTGCGGATAGGTTTCCTGTAGTATGATGAAAGATGTATTCGAACAAATGAATTAGATATAATCATTTTACAGTCTTACGGTAATGTTGGCAGTGATCTCATGTTTCTGTCCATTATTCCCAATGAAATGGCATATTAGCTCGTCGACAGATGAAGTAATTGTACGAAATCTCTCATGGGTTTTACCAAATATTTTCTCCACAGCACGAATTTCTAACTTCAAGGTGTTGAAACAGGCCATCGTCAAGACGAGAAGATGATCCCGTCGATTTGATAGTCAACCTGAATCAGCTGATCCAATGTGATTGACAAATTATGAGTGGTGGAAAGGATTACCTGTTCAACTCTGGAATTCGACCTTCAATACCGCAATGAAACTACAGTATTTGACACCACTAAACACAATTCATGTCTGTTTTACTATAATTTATTCTCTTCCCTTTCGACGATGACCCACTGCTAAATTAAATAGCCAAAATAACTTCAGATGTCAACACTCAATGAGATTACCAAAATCATTCAACTAAATTTTACTTAATTTTACTCAACCAAAGCAAAGGGAGCATTGGTGTAACTAAATATTAACCTGAGCTACTCCCGTACCCCTCCGCACACATCGGCGCGAGCTGGAGCGGGAGCGCACTACAAAAATATTCACATGAACACGAAGGTGCGGCGTCGAATATAACATATTTTCTTTAGGTGTTCGAGGGTCTGAGGAAACGATTCTGTAGTTGCCTTAGATGAGTAACCATTAAAAATGCTTTTCTTTCAGATTTGAAGTAATTATTTGACGCCTTGTAGACTTTTTTTGATAAGTGTTTTTTCACTTTTTTTTTTGTCGTAAATTACAACTAACGATGAATCACTGGAATTGATGAAGTCTGCTAAGTTTTAATATATTACTTTACTAACGTAGCTATTCATTTTCTAACCATGAATGAATAATGCAAAAACACAGGTTAGCAAAGCACTTAAAAATTAATTCAGATGTCTAATTAAGTTCTAATGTCTGTTTGAAAAAACTAGTCACCTAGGTTACGTTGCAGTGACAAAATTGTCCTAGTAACGCTACTAAATTATTTAAAGAGTACGAACACCGCGCGATTTCCCGTACCTGGAAAAATGTTACCACGAGAACGTCGCCGAAACAAATTTTTTAAGGTAAACTTATATGTTCCATTGGAAAATTCTAAAAAAGTTTGGAAGACCAAGTGTAGGAGCGGTTACGAAAAAATTTTAGGAGAGCGAGGAAATGCGGGAGTGCTATCAGGTAAAATTATCAAGTGCTCCAGCGGTTATTGTTAGCAACATTGCTGGAAATTTTCTGCAGCTGTGCGACAGGGTACGAGGACTGGTTACACCTGTGAAGTGGAATAAGGTTTTTGTTTTTGTATGGTGGTGGTGGTGGTGGTGGTAGTGGCATATATTAACGATGCACCACGCACCATCCTATACAGCTAGATAGGTAGATCTCAGAGATTCTAGATTAGGAGTATTGCTTTACTGATATCTAGATTTATATCTAAAGCAAGTAGACAGTACTATTCCGTATTTGTCCCATGCAATTTCAGTTGAAAGGGTTCTCCATGTAAACACAGGAGCTGTACTGCGTTGTCACCACTTTTGAATCATCCTGTAATAGCTTACATAATTTTGAAATATGTTAATGCGTTAAGAACAACATATATAAGAGCAAAATGCTTATAAGAACTCCCTTTTGCTGGGTAACTTTTGAAGCGGGAGTTGGATATAAGAGCAAAGTTCAAATCTCAAACAAAAACAATCTTTTTACATCTTCAATTTCTAAAAGCACCACTTGAAATCATTTCAGTTGAAAAGTTGTTTTTGTAAAATCTTAACAAAACTTTAATTAAGAATTAGGCAATTGCAATTTTTGACGAAATTGTCGACGTTAATTATAGTCGATAATTATATATAGATAAGTACTATACAGATAGTATAGACTGTAGTATAGATTTACTTTCTATACATTTTGAAAAAAAAAATTTTTTTACCATATACTTTTTATAAGATCATCTTGCTGTTATAACCGTTATAAGAACAAACGGTTATAAGATGAGGATTTCGAAGCGACGGAAGGAGTTCTTATAACCGTCGTGCACTGTACATATCAAAACAACATCTTAAATTTTCAATTTTCAAAAAATGATAACTTTTCTAATAGAGATTGAGAAACTTGATTTTCGTAATTGTATTCCAGTTTTCAATGTTCAATTACTTATATGTATGAAATTGTTTGCACTTTCCCAGAAAATAATTTTTAGGTCAAGATGCTGGTTCAGCAGTTCGGAGTGATTAATCAGTTTTAGTACCCTCTTTCTCTACTTTCAACGTAGCTCCTCCCAAGTTATGTTATAGAGCGGGATTTGAAATATTCGTGGATATCTATTGAAGAAAATATTTTTGTGACGCTACGCCATTCTGTAATGATGGGGGGTGGTGAGTTGAGAGAAAACCCAAAAGTCGAGGAATGACACATTACTCAAGAGGGATCCTGCCGATCCCCCCCCCCCCTGTTCTTTGCTTTGATCCAGTGGTTTGCATTACTTATGCTTATTTATTCTAACATTACGCCACGCCATAACAGATTCTATATTTTGAAGTAAAGCCTCTTGACATGGATAAATGACTACATATACAAGTATTTTGTCTATGGTATTAGAATAGGTTACTTACCCTGTACAGGGTATTCAAAGTGTTAAAGACGCGTGTAGAAAGTGGACTTTCTCTAGGTTATAAATTTTACATGTCTTAGAATCTAGACTATTGCAATTTTACTTTGATTAGTACAGCATGAACCAACTTAACTCGGGCCTTCTTTTTTCTCCTTTCACCAAAAACGGCTTGGGGCAGGCGATACACAATAGTAAATGATGGAAGTGAAGTTAATTTTATTGTAATCACTATAAAATATCTGTTCCGATTTGATAAAAATAACGCAAAGCAATGGAGCAAAGCAGAGAGACAGAGAGAGGGGTCGGCAGGTTCTCTGTTGAGTCAGGTGGAATAGATGCCAAGGGATCGTACCCCATTCCTCTAGTTGGTCATTTCTCTCAACTACCCATCTTTCAGCATTACAGAATGGCGTTTGTTTTAAAAAAAATAAATATTTAAAGTCAGTTTTGATTAGACAAGTTATTGCAAAGCAGTGCAAAGGTTGAAAGCAGAAAGGTAAAGAGAGGGGTCGACAGGTTCTCTGTTGAATGAGGTGGAGTAGATGCAAAGGGACCATACCCTATTGCACTCATTCTCTCAACTCTCTGCTGCTCTTGTTAAATAATTAATTTTTGCAGAGGAATGTTTTCTCAAACTCTCGCTGTTTATTTGCTATCTTAAATTTTTTTTGGTGAAAGCGACTTTCTACGGCCCGGATTAAATTGGTTCATGCTGTAAAAGATGAAATAGATTCTAAAGCTAAGACCAAACTCAGGGAGCCGACGGCGAGCGCCACTCTTTTCGTTTGATCGCTCCTATGCCATACCAAAAAATTAGTCGGTTCCAAAGTGTCGAGTGATAAAAGTGAGACGAAAAAGTGGAGCCGATCACTTTCTTTGCCTATGCCATACCGGATGAAAAATGAGACGATGAAGTATCGACTCTAGATTTTTTGGAGTTGAACCAAGTTCGACTTTTCACGCGCCAACTTGGAGCCGATAGTCTTTTGAGGGGTCCACACCGGAATTTTTCATTCTTCTCTTTCGAATTCTCATTCATCTCCCGGTAGTTCGATATTGACGTAGCAGTAATAAATTCAACAGCGCTTAATATTTGTTGGCCAATGTGTCTCGTCAAACCCTCGTGTTTGTCAATTTGTCAATTCTGTAGTTTTTATGATTTAGTCGTGGTAATTCAATATTGATGTAGTGGTATTGAATTCAAAAAAATCATTTATTACTGGCTTAGCGGCGATGTATTAGCCAAATTAGCAAAAATTTGAATCTTGGATTTTTAATTGGCAGCTCCCGGTAACATAATATTGATGCAGCAATATTTTGAGCTTGAATGCAAAGCTCTCAATTACCCTAAAATCTCGCCTATAGGTCGCTCTCTCGTATAGGTCGCTCTCTCAGATAGGTCGCAGGATTTAAAGTGTAAAATCTGAAACAGATAGGTCGCTCTCGCGTTTAGGTCGCAATTTCTTAGCTGAGTTTTAGGAGGGAACTTTTCAAATGTGTAATATAAAATCAGTGTAAGTAATTGTTTAATCGAAACAATTGGAGACGAAGACAGTAGCTCTGAACAGGATTTAGTTGAAGAAATGCAGAATTTAGACATTTATGACGATTTAGAAGAATTTAATGGAGATGGGTTCGATGGGTTTTAAAGTGACCTAATAGAATAAATTTAATGAATTTGTCACTTTAGATAGTAGTGATACATTAAAAACATAGATTTACAAATTTATAAAATTTGAATTTTCAATCATCAGATTAGTCGCTCTCGGGTATAAGTCGCAGCTTCAAAATTTCCCAGAAATTTTTCTAAAAAACATCAGATAAGGGCGACCTATCTGCGAGATATTAGGGTAGTTGTAATTTTACTATTTGTTGATTGACAAAAAAAGCAGTAAACAGAAATTCAGTTTGGCTGTTGAATTTTTTTTGTAAAGAATTGCAACTCGTTCTGATTTTCTTCCCATTCTTAACTTTTTCATTTACGTTTTTCTATATGATGACGCTGAATATGAATACTGTTCTTGCTTTTACCTTAATCAACATGAACACCACATACCAACAGATTGATTCGTCTTCAACATGTTCAATATCGACACCAAAATTGATCAATTCCCCATAAGCCGTAATAGTAAAGTGAATTTTCTACCTAGAAATACTCAGTATTCAAAATTAATTTTGAGGCAATTTGGAAGCCTTTTTAAATTTTGAAATTGATAATCGTCATCAGGATGACTTCATCTTTCTGAAAATTTCAATTTTTTTAAAATAAAAAATGTTGGTACTTTTGCTTTTGACGTTCTTGCCGAAGAACTACTCGATGGATATGGTATTTCGTTATCCATCTCGAGGATATGTGTTTACCAGTTTCTTGCAATGAAACATCGCAGCTGAGAGTTAAACACAACTTACCATGTAAAGCTTAGTACACAACTCCTGGCATAAACTTTCACTATGAAAAAGTGTTATGTTAGTGCGATTGACATAATTACTTTCCTAGTGGANCATCGCAGCTGAGAGTTAAACACAACTTACCATGTAAAGCTTAGTACACAACTCCTGGCATAAACTTTCACTATCAAAAATTATTATGTTAATGCGATTGACATAATTACTTTCCTAGTGGAAATCACTGGTAAATAAAGTTATGCCAATTAAATTTTTCTACCCCAGTCCACATCTAGTCACTGCAAAAAATTAATCTACTCAGCCTATTTCCGGTTCTTCTCCCCTGTGTTGATTATTCTCAGAGCAGGTTTGATTACAGAAAAAATGTTTAATCAGGTTACTGATTACATGATTACAATCAAAAATAAGTAATCGATTACTAATCATGAGTATGATTACATTTTGGAAGAATCATAATCATAGATTAGTAATCTGTAATCAGTAATCATAATCTAAGGCAATTATGATTAAAATTTTTGATTACTTTGGAATTTTTTATACATAGAATCAAATTCTAAAATAGAGTTTTTTTTCAAATATTATTTTTTTGTTGGTTTCAAAAACTAATACTGCAATTTCAAATTATAAAACAAAGTGTTAAAGTTACTAACAATCCATCGTTGTACTTGTTGCTTTAACTAAATCATGCAACTTCTTGCACAAGTATTGACTTGATGAAATTTTTTGGTAGATGCGATAGTGTCTCCATTATTTATGAGTGTCCGTATACAAATTTCATGACTCTTGATCATCTTTCCCAAGATACTTCCATCCGAACATGGTTGCATTTTGAATTATCATGTTAATGCTAATGTACAGTCCCCGCCGAGAATTTGGTTCCCCTAAAACTGTACACACGTAAAATTGTTCACCAAAAATTTAATTAAATCTTGCGCAAGAAGTTTTATGATGTGATTGAAGCACAAAAAGAGATGTAGTTACCCAAATGTTTCATCTTCCAGCAACTGTTGCTTATGCTAACTTTGCCCTAAGCTTAAATCTTGCTGTTTACCTCCTAGCAGAAAATTCTCACTGTGAGAAAGAAAGCCCGAGCGTATTATAATTTATCATCGTGAAAAAGAAAGATTTTTTCTCACAATGATAATTTATCACAATGATAAAATTTTGAGTTGTATATTGCATCGACATAATCCATTGCGAAAATGGAACTTATGTCGATGATGAGCATTATCATGATGATAATGACCGGTTGTATACTAAGCTTAAGGCAGACATATTTGTAACAGTAGTATTATAGAATTCATGTTTCTCTGTCCTGTATTCCGTCAACCCCTTGTTTGGGAGGCTGATATTATTTTGATTTGAATTAAACTGAGATTTGTGAATTAACTTTCTTTGGCTGATCCTTCTAAAACGATGGTCTATATGTTGTTACATTTAATGACATTTTATTCAGATATGTTGTAAATCAATAAACATGTTTTCTTTCAAACCTTCTAAAGATCGCTACTACAGGAGCGGTTGACCTACTAAGTAACGTTTTCCGCAGCAACGTGTGCACAGTTATGGTATGGTTTAGAACTTCACTAGTTTAATTGCAACCCTGTGTTTTACCTCTGTATACAGAATATGACAGTTTTACAGATGTAAGGAATGGTTGTTAGGACAGATATCTCTCATGATGAGTCATGAGATCAGAGCGTTCCAAGAAGTTAAGTACAGTTTGAGAGAGAGAAAACCTTAAACCCTCTTCTGTAAGCTCAAATGATGAGAGCGCTAGACGAGAATTCTAGCGACGCGGATTCGGGTCCCGACAGATTCATAATTTTTGGCTGTCTATTTCAAACCTTACATGGGTAATAGTGAGAGTAACTGGCGGAATTAATATGCGAACTTGAATAACAAATGTTCTCCTGAATGTAACGTGACCGCAAGTCAAGAAATGGAGAGAAATCACCTCCAAGTTGGCACCTAGACAACATAGAGTCAAAAAACAGATGAAAAAACCGATGTAATCCTGTCACATGAGTAGTAACAGTAATTGTGCCACCACTCATTCATAGAACTTACATATTAAATCTTAGGCTAAAACGAAAGTAGCGATTCCACGCGTGAACGAAATAGCAACAAAATGCCATCTAAAGTGGAACTATATAAACTGCTACAGTAGTAGTATAGAAAGCTTGACTAGCACCGTTTCCTCATTAGTTTATCGCCGTTGACGTTAGCACTTACATGTCTATGTACGTTGTCTGTCTATCGTTTCATTGATTTATTGAGAAACTGATTTGATATTATTGTCTACTCTTCTTTTGATTGGAGGATGACAAGATCTGGGTAGTTCACATTGGAGATGTGTAAATAGATGATCCAGTAGAGGAGGCTGAAGCAGACAAAACAGACGGGGAAGACAACCTATAAACAATGGATGAGTTAGTATTGATAAGGGGTCATCACACCTTTGACACATAGTCAATCCTCTTATGGTCAATGACTGTAGAAGAACATTTGATAAAGATTGAATAGTAACACGTATAAAGCCGCAAACATGAAGTAGTCAGAAGATTATAAAAAATACTTAATGGGAAGAACGTGGAAACGTAGAAAGTTTGCTGTCCAAGACAACTCGTAAAAAAGTTGGGAACAAAAATTAAAAAAGAAGGGATACGAAGAAACATTATAAACCCTGAAGGATTGCGAACAAAGACAATGCAGACAGCATTGGGTTGGTACGAAAAACAAATCCGATAGAGGTAGGAAACATGGGTGAAATCAGTAATGTTGATTGTATACGAAATACCGTTATATTTAGAGACAAAAGTCTTATTCAGCACCTAACATCAAAGTAGTTGCGAATACAGGCTTTTAGGTATGTCTCGAACCATCGATGGCGAATCTCTTCAACTTTGAGGATATTCCCTTTGCCAAGTTCGCTAAATCTGAATGAATTTGTGACAATAACTAATGAACAAAAAATATTTTTATATGTGAATGATGAGCAACTTTTCATCATTCTTCTGCAATATAAATGATATTTAAGTGACGTTATGTCGAATTCTCGTCCTACAATTCATTGTCATATTGTATCGAGTCTCGAAAAAAATCCCATATGCCTGGTAACTCCATCTGTACGGTGACTCATCGCACGCATTTTCAACCCGAAAGTTTCTGAAAGGAAATTTTTGCCATCTATCTGCAGTTTATGGGGTTGCAAGGGATCTAAGGAAATTTTGATAATACAATTACTAGAATAAATTCGAATTTCCTAGATCGGAAACAATTTGCTTCCAAATATGCCTGATCTTTTACAAAAATGTACTGTTAAGTTCGAAATTTGCTATTGCTCAGTTCATTAGTCATAATGTATAATTAAGGGTATTTATTGACCTCTGAAGTTATGCCGATAGATTTTATACAATTGTTGTGCACTAGATTTTTCTTTCACTCCAAGGTTGAGTGAGAAGACTATGAAACACCTTATGATAAGGTTAGTCCATACCTTCATTTATTAAAAAAAATTAAAAATCATAACAAAAATGGCCAATGTCGGCCGACATTTCCAGCTTCAAAAAAATGAAATTAAAAAAAAAATGAGTTATGGACTAAATTTGTAATAGCTTGTTTCATCAATTCTAATAGCGAACTTGTTTCACGCTATCTTTGATTGCTGATTTAAATCCTTTAAAGGATTAATGGTGGAAGTAGTTACGTTTTCATCGGGTTTGCAGAACTCTAAATTACGCAACAATCAATAAAAATTATTTGTGCAACATCTATGAGGTTGCTTGGCTCGCATCCTACACCTCTTGCTCCAGAAACGTATTACAGACAGCTAACAGAAGTCTCAAAATTATAAGACAAAAAAAAATTCTTTTTACATTAAACGTTATCATAGAAACACACAAGCTTGTTACACTAGGTTTGGCAAGTAGGGTATCAATTGTTGTATTGATTCGAATTATATATTGTATTGTATATTTGAAGTCGAATTTTGTATCAATTGTTTCTAACACGAATATGAGGATGACTGACATCAAAAAGATCCATGCAAAGTGGAACAAGTATCACAATTTAGTATACTGGCGACAGACAGACAGAGGGACAGNTTCTAACACGAATATGAGGATGACTGACATCAAAAAGATCCATGCAAAGTGGAACAAGTATCACAATTTAGTATTCTGGCGACAGACAGACAGAGGGACAGACTAACAAAGAAAGTACAGTAAAGTTTGGCTATAGTGAATCCGGCTATAATAGAACTCCGGCTATAGCAAACCACACTGTCCGGTCCCTGCCAAGCAAATGGGAGATATGTGTTAAGTAGTCCGGCTATACTGAACTTCCGGCCTTAGTGAACCAAACCTACCGATCCCGAGAGTCATTTTGTCCGGTTATAGTGAAATATGTCTGAATTCCGTAATGAGACCATTTGCTACTACTGTTCCTTATACTTTTATGCCATCCATCTATGCACCGGCGTTGCATGTTGACCTATGAGTGAGTTTTAGTTTATTAAGTAAATTACTAATTCACAATGTCAAAATCAGGCAAAAAGCGCACTGTGTTGTCTTTAAACGATAAATTCGATATCATTGCTGCACTCAAGGTCGCTATGAGGATTACACAAAAGGCTTTCATAAGGTTAGTCCATAACTCACCTTTTTTCAATTTCGAAGTTTTTTTTTCTTGGCTGACGGTTCGTCAGCCAGCCTAATCTTGAACTGTGTTACTAAGACGATTTAGCAAATTTTGAACTGAACAATTTTAAGCAAGACTTAACCATAAGTTGACATTGTGTTCAAATAGTATTTGATGCAATACTTACAAATTTTTAATTAAAAAAAAGAATTAAGAAGTTGTTTCCGAGAGCGAAGTTTGTTATTTTAAAAAAATTAGAAGTTTTTGAAATTATCGAGTTATGGACTAACCTTATGAAAGCCTTTTGTGTAATCCTCATAGCAACACTTGTCTTCCAACACACCTCGCCAAACGTTGTGAGAAATATAAGATTGGAAACTCTACAATTTCTCTTATTTTGAAATCAAAATCTAAAATTGAAGAAGACTTNGACTAACCTTATGAAAGCCTTTTGTGTAATCCTCATAGCAACACTTGTCTTCCAACACACCTCGCCAAACGTTAGGTGAGAAATATAAGATTGGAAACTCTACAATTCTCTTATTTTGAAATCAAAATCTAAAATTGAAGAAGACTTCCAAAGCTTTTGTGGTGTAAGTTAATAATAAAAGTGTTGAAATATAATTAGGTTACATTTAAGCAATTAACTAAAATTCAAATATCAAATTCTTAGAATATAAAACGCCAACGCCGATGTAACTATCCAAAGTTGGATTCTGCGCTCATCAAATGGTCTCAAGCAAATCCCCATTACCCAGTGCTTCTCTAAATCGGCTTAGCTGAATTTATAGTGAAATATTTGGATATAATGAACAATTATTAAATTGAAGTGTCCGTTCACTATACGGATATAATGAACTCCGGCTATACTGAACAATTTTGCCGGTCCCTACAAATTCACTATAACCGAACTTTACTGTAGTATACAAATCCCTCCAGCAACGCTGTTCACTGTTAATATTTGTTTGAGAATAAATTTTTATATACACTGAGAGGCATATATTTCTATAAATGGTGAAAGTCTTTAAGTATAAATGCATGCAGAAAAATCGAGGTATTCAAACACCTTATCTCATTTCTTTACTTAAATTCCAACCAGACATTTGCGAGGCAACAAATTGCTCCAACGGACTTCTTAAGTTATTCTTCACTCACTTATTATCATCATACATCGTGCATGTGAAACTTATTCAGTTATTTCTCTAAAATCGATTAATTAAGACTTTTCGTATTTTTTTACACTCAAAGTTTTATAAGTTCACTGAATTGCGTATCAAGCGCCTATCATCATCGCGTCCGCCAACTTTTGAATGAGGAAACATTTCTTGCAAAAAAGAATCGAATAATATCTCTTTTTGTGTATTTTCTGTACAAAGTCTTTAAAGTTTGTAAGATTTAGTGCAGGCGTCTAAAACACTTACACAATATTTATATAAAGTCACACATTTGGGATAAAAAGACTTCGTGCACATATAGAAATATCTGCCTCTGAGAGTGTAGATCCTGTTTGACGAGGTCGTACCCTTGAGTACTTGTCAATATCGGAAGGCGTGATTCCACAGATTTGGTTGGGGTTGACTGGAATTATATGTTTGAGCACGCTGTTGGGACGATGGATCTGATTCCTTGTGCTTTGATCCTACAAAATCAACATTTAAATTATAAAATCGACGTAATATGAGTATTGCAAAAGTCTACTAACCCAATTTGCATGTTGATGTGGTTCATTTGGCCGAGAGTATTGGAGCTGAATGGCTATGCGCTGGAGACTTGCAAAGTGGTTCTTCCGCATTTGGATTCGTTTCGCCAAATATCCCACAGTTGCATATTCTAAAGAAAATGCAGAATGGATTGAACGAGTGTAAGGGAAAGATGCCGGCTTCCAACTGGTTCTTTCTGATAGAATAACTTCTTAGAAGAAAAGCAGCCCGTTGAACAGGCATCTATATCTAACCTATCATGTATATATCTAGGTATATACATGGAACTGGTATTCTTGGAGAGTAAAATGTTGCAATTAATCGTTATAAAACAAAAAAATCTTGCGGCGTTTTTTACTCGCAAATTAGTTCGAGGTATTTTGAGGATACCATTACCTAAGAGAGCTGCGAAGACCGTAACGAAACACGTCCCAAGGAAAACTAATAAGACAACAATCGAATATTTAAGAAATGGTTCCTTTTGATGACGCTTAAAAATAATTGACAACAAGATCATCATGCAAAATTAACTACCGTCTATGGACTTGACGTAAGAGACCTTGGGAAGTGCCTTATTCGTAGAAGACATCAGAGTTGTCATTGTCAGAACCTGCGTAAACAATAGAATATTATTAGAAATTATTCAATTCTCTGTAATGTCATCATTCTAATGTTGAATCCTGTAGTGAGAGTGAAAAAGGTGACTCACACGACATGGTTGTTTAGTTAGAGTATAAATCAGGCTCGAAAAATTTACGACATATGGACATACCGTGGTGATACCAAGGTAGACCCTCGCCGGGGCGGCATTCCTGTTGAGCCAGAAAGAGACCCAGGAGATAACAACAATGAGGGAGGAGGGGATGTAAATTTGAATCATGTAGTAGCCCATCGATCGTACGAAAAGGATATCACAAGCCAATCGACTATAGTTACCTGAGAAATAAACAAGAGAGCTTTCGATATATTCAACATTGTTGAGCGATCGAATGTACCAACGAAGAATTAAGGATATCAACCAGCGGAATTTGAACCAGTATCCCTCTAGATTTCGCGCCAAGTACTCTATAACCATATCCCTAATGCTTCTACCGACTCGAAAGCGATTGATTTGATCAGACAAAGATACGAATGTTTTGAAGTTGCAGCAGTATACACACCCCATCATCCTCTCCTCTTGCCGTTGAGACCTCTACCCGCCTGCGCGCAATTATGTACAGCCTCTAGTATTCCTTAGGAAAGTTACAACATGGAAAAATTCGATACACGAAGGTCTTACCCGTTGAAAGTGAAATCTCATTGGCCCTTTGTCTATAACCCATAACTTTGAACTGTGGGAGAGAGACTTCGTTGGAGACACCGACGGAGGTGGCTCCAACATGCCAGTTGTAACGGATGTCCTTCATGGTGTAGCCAAAGGACTCAATCTCAATGTTACAGAGCTGTGAGTCCATTGGGAAGTGACGGAGGTCCATTGGACACGCTGCTGTTACCGTCAACCTAAAACAAACATTTAGTTTATCAAATTATATTTAGAATAAGACAGAGTAAGACAAAACGTACCGGATACTCCTGAGTATGTCTCCTGTTTGTGATATTCTGAGGAACTCATTCGAAGTTGTTGCATTATGAAAATATGATTTTTTTTCATTCTACAAAGAAAATGAGTCAAATCAGAATGGTCATTACATCAATCCCCATGTCACTCACGACAAAGAAGGTGTCAGGGACCCAGATTGACTTGAGAAACTCTGTACCCACGGACAAAGTAGACACTTTCCTTGGCCCTGAAAGGTTTCCAAAACATTATAAATGAGGAACTCTTATTGTCCGCAGTGTTTGAAAAAGAGGGTACATAGCGTTATTTGGAAAGTGGTAATTGAGATACTCATAAGGAGGTTGACGCTAAGTTTTGATAATGTTGAGCGTAGGAGTAAACTCAGCGTCACTCTCCTTATGAAGATCTCCATTACCATTTCCAAAAATAATACCAGCCTAGGGTGACCCGAGGACACACTTTCCTATTGTGTTGTTCGGGCTAAGCTGTGTGCTATGGTTACCGGTCTTGGATCGGTGCCATTCCTTGAGCTAGACTAACAATCTAGCACTGGTACAAAAGCTGTTTCTGTTGGTATTTCACCCGTTAAGCACTTTGACAAGGAATGGAGCCAGACTGCCTGTATCTTCGTGATTAGGAGTCTGGAGCCATGCTATGATATTCAACGATGCCGATAAGGTTTCTCGACAGAATAAGACAAATGTCAATAACTCACCGCCTTTCATGTAAAGTAGGTAAAATATGCTTAGTAGTAGATCCACGCTACCAGACGCCTGAAAAGGTTGTGTACACGTGCACGTAAAACGAGCGGGCCTGGTTCGAAGCAGCAGAAATACTGAAAAGCAAGTCTGCGGGATTTCCAGATAAAGCCCCTACCCTCTTGATTGGGCGAAACCCAATAAATCAAATAAACTTCCAAAAAAAATAATACTCTGTAGTTGCTCCAATTCCAATTATAATTTCTAATGAATATTAGTGTTATAATGTATAATTCAGTTATATAATTTTTTACAAAATTTCCGATTTCAAATGAATATGACGAATTCAGTAATTGATGATTAAAAAATATTGTTTTTTAAACATAATTTGATCCACCTTTGAGGTGTATTTAGGAAAATCAGAACTTTAGTTGAAATTATTGCCGCTAGTTTCTGACCCATTGTAATAATTTTAGTATAGTTTGACAACATTTTTATTATTTCGATTCTAGCACACCATTTTCGAGAATATCAAATAAAGTTAGGATTTAAAAAAAAATACCTCGAGGAAATGTCGTATTCTACGTTAATGAGAATAGCGTGTGACAGGCGATGGAATTGTAAAGTCAAATTTTCAAAAAGGTAAAACAACAAGGCCACCCCTTATGGCAGGGTCCGACCACTCACAATCCTTCTGCTAGTTATACATACACACTTCGGTTCTTATATAAGTAATTGTCATGTTGTTAGGCTAATGTGAGCCGATTTTTATCCCATTCCTACAATTAGCAGGGGCACAGGGCGAGTAAACCAAAAGTTAAAATTAAGGCAGCGACCACTGGTCACTACCGTATTTTATTCACTACCGTATTTTAAGCGTTGTTAGGTTAGCTCACCCGGAAACGATGCCGAAAGTGATTTACATAATAGAAGCCCAAAATAAAATGATAACCTTGAGCGCATAATGACTTAACCCCTTAATATTCGGCTCTTCTTAAAAAAGATTCACCAACTAACAACTTTCAGTATCAGAGGTGGTCCCACATATCCACAAAATATAATAAATATCGGGATTCGAATTTTCAAAAATCAAAATTTTCAAAATTTCTGATATAATTATTATATTCAATTGAATTTTATCCCATCAAAGATTGGACCAAGTGTAATTTCTAACCTGGTATCATCATATAGTGAACAGATGCGAATAATTCCTAAATTGGCAAAATCTAAAAAAAAGTTTCTGATGTTATTTTACATCCAATAACTTAATTATCATAATTTTCCCATCCGCACACGTCAAGAATGAATTAAATCTTATTCCACTCAAAGTCATGTTTTTATTTTGAGCTTCTACCTTGCATTTACTTTCACTATCGCATCCGTTCAGTTAGCCACGGTATTATGGTTAGTGATGTAATTGTGCATGTGATGGCTCTAATTGTAAGTAATGGGGTGAAATTTAGCACACATTAGCCTAACAGCGTGGCAAATACTTGTAAGAAGTCCTGTGTTCAAAAATTTAGCTGTATAGAAGTTGTTAACAAAAAGTGTCCTGAACCAAAGCTAAGTAGCCAGACTTTACATATTTATCGATTTCATGACACATCTGTACTATAATAGTTTGCATCTAAATAAATTTGTAGCGATCTTTACTACCGTTGAAGACGAGACGGGGGTCCTTCCATATCTGTCGGAAGTAGAAGTCGAGGGTGAAGTCCATATCCACTTCTGAGACTGCACTGATGCTGAGAACGTACATAGTCACTCCCACCACTACTGGATCACCACCTTATTACACAAACAAAAACATTATACAGGGTAGGGCAAAAGTAAGTACACATGGAAAAAGTGCTAACTGCAAAAGCCATGCATAAAAAATTAGGGGGTTGAAACCCCCGATCTCACTCCATGCTAACTCACATCTAACTCACTTCTTCGATGTGTACTTACTTATGCCCTACCCTGTATTTCAATTCCACAGAAATTTTTTGATTTTACATGCATTTCGAAACTGAAATGATTCCTCAGCCGTGCAGAAAAGTACCGATTAGACCTTCTCTTCCATACCGATTTGAATCAGCTACCTCTTCCCGCAACTAAGAAGTTGTCGAGTAATAAGTTTTCTGGAAGAGGTTTGGATTTCTTCACTAAAGAAGCCGACCTGGTACATTGATAAAGCTATATACTAGAAGGTACAAATGTGCTTGCAAAAGGTAGTCATAATTTGATTAAATTCTTATTTCGAAAAGTAACCCTTCTCGGTTATAAAGTAAATCACATCAAAAATATCGTGTTTGGTAGGAGATTGACGAAATTGAGAATGTTTCAGTCATTTGTTGCGGAAAAGGCCTGAGCTAAAAAATCTACCAACGATTACTTCCATTCATACACAAGCATCACGAATTAGAAGACGTTTTAATTTGGCTTGAGCAGACATGTTCAAAATTCGCCACTACCGATGTAGTAAGCCCCTTAAACATGACACAGGCAAGAGGAATTGAAGAATTTGGGCTATTTGCAAAAACCAGTACTGTCAGATACCCAAACAACCTAAAATCATACAAGGTTTCAAGCTAATTTGGAACAAAATTTCCAAAGAGGCACCGAAAAGAGTAGGAAAAGAGGTGATGGGACATGCCTACTTGAACCTTCGAAGAATCGGATTCAAAAGATTCAGGCGGGCGATGTATGACCTTTGAAATAGCGAGATATATTAGTTAATATTTATGACAAATTTTCATTCCAGTATACTTATTGGTTGTTCTGCAATCTCAGTTTCAAANGCACCGAAAAGAGTAGGAAAAGAGGTGATGGGACATGCCTACTTGAACCTTCGAAGAATCGGATTCAAAAGACTCAGGCGGGCGATGTATGACCTTTGAAATAACGAGATATATTAGTTAATATTTATGACAAATTTTCATTCCAGTATACTTATTGTTTGTTCTGCAATCTCAGTTTCAAATTTGTACCTCTACTTCCCGGACACCATTTAAGTAGATAGAAATTATATGTNTTGTTCTGCAATCTCAGTTTCAAATTTGTACCTCTACTTCCCGGACACCATTTAAGTAGATAGAAATTATATGTTTAAGTTCGTGAGAACAAACCGTATGATAACGAAACATGTACATTCATTTCACAACTCTATTTTTCATATCACGCGGCATGCAAAAACATGAACGAAACAACATCTAAATGCATAGCACATGTAAAATTACCACTTATTCTCTAACTCAAAACGTAACATAAGGACTTAGAAATACATTTTATTGGATCAAATATCAAACAAAGTTTCAGATTCTCAAACGCAACGAAATCAAGATTCAATCCACAAAAAGTTTGAAACTCGTCCAATAATGGTGAAGCCAGTTTTGGAAGGCTATTAAGTAGATAGAAATTATATGTTTAAGTTCGTGAGAACAAACCATATAATTAACGAAACAAGTACCTTCATTTCACAACTCTATTTCTCATATCATAATATACAATGTAAATAGACTTCAAAATTTTTCAATTTGTCGATTTAAGATTATTCAATACCATTTTCATGCTTTCGCACACGGTTAGCCATTTAGCCGGACGAAAACATTTGTCCGGCTGACTAGCTTAACTTTCCGGTCTGGACGATCTGGATGATCTGGACGATCTGGACGATTTTTATCGAAAACGCCACAAATACATGCGCAGAGGTCAATTGTCTCAATTTTTCAAAGTCATTATACATTTCCCTAATTTCCTTTTCTTTTCCTTACCTCCTTACTTATAAATTCAAATTTAACTAGGTTATCCCAGTGAATATGGACGAAGTAATTTCCAGTATAGTTAGCTAATCTGAAAATAACAATTTAAAAGTATTTCGGAAACAGTTTGACATGGACCATAATGACCGTACATAATAATTTACTAAACGGAATAATAAATAATTTTTTGTTAGTATTTTAAATAGAATTTAAAAAACAATTAATTTTTGTGATTATTTTTGGAATCCGTTAGGCTGATAGACCCGAACACCAATTTCAAACATTTTAAGCGCAATCACTATGCCGCCTTTGTAATTCGGCCGCAGTGAAATTGGGCATTGTGCTATGAAAACAAACTTAAGTTAATCTAATTTATTGAAGCTATACTCAATTATTTAATGAAAATTTTGTCGTCCAGATCGTCCGTACGACAACCAGATCGTCCAGATCATCCGGTCAATTTCGTCCGGCTGTTCCAACCCTGCTTTCGTATAACGAGTCTCAAAAGAGAAAGTCTTGATTCTGACTCAGAGTCGACTCTCAATAAAACAGGAGTTTGAGTCATGACAAGAGCTGTGAATGACTGACTCAATAGAAAAGTGAGAACCACTGAAGATGAGTCAACTGACTCATCTTCTGCATGTTTCCAAAGTGACTCTGAGTCTTGACTCACTGACTATCATTCTTGACTCCAAAGCTTCAAACGTTGATCGTCTTACACAAAATCTAGTGCATCAGCCAATTCTCATTTACTTCTTGAAACTCAACACAAGTCAGAGATTGGGAACTAAGCTCATGCGCACATCACACCGCACAGTGGGCGGAATAGAATTAATTTTTGGCCAAAATTAAAATTTTTACTAACACCACTTTAAATGGTGTCNGACTCATCTTCTGCATGTTTCCAAAGTGACTCTGAGTCTTGACTCACTGACTATCATTCTTGACTCCAAAGCTCCAAACGTTGATCGTCTTACACAAAATCTAATGCATCAGCCAATTCTCATTTACTTCTTGAAACTCAACACAAGTCAGAGATTGGGAACTAAGCTCATGCGCACATCACGCCGCACAGTGGGCGGAATAGAATTAATTTTTGGCCAAAATTAAAATTTTTACTAACACCACTTTAAATGGTGTCNCCGCACAGTGGGCGGAATAGAATTAATTTTTGGCCAAAATTAAAATTTTTACTAACACCACTTTAAATGGTGTCAGATGTCCTGAAATTTACACCTTTACGTTAAAAAACTTCCAAATCGTCGTAATTAATAAAAACTTGTTTAACGTATTGTTTCGTCAGAGATGGGCAAAACAATAACTTAATGGGGTTTACCCGTACCCACATACAATGATCAGTTTTCTCGCAGTCTAATTAATTTAGATTTAGAAACAAAATTTATGATAAAAATTCGATGTAATATACTTAGCCAGTGTCCATCATATCACCTTTGCTCCACAAATGGTATTTTGTGAAACGTCATTCCTAAAAAATAGTCCTATTTTTACACTCTTTAAAACTGTTCTCTATCATGTTCCTAATTTCATTTCAATTTTGATTTGCACTTTGCTGAACCTAAATGAAATTATATACTTTTGCCAAAAATGATAAACACAACTGACTCAAAGTTTTTTAGAAGTTTCGTATCCAATAATTTTGCCATATTTATTATTCTTATTATTATATATTTGCTGAAAAATTTACTTTAGTTTATACCAATTGATTTCAGACAACTTTTGACTACTTGTCAATTGGACATTTTCTTTGACAATTATACGAAATGATATTTAACTTAGTTAATGACATTCTGCTACTTGTATTGGACAAGATATTCAAAATATGAAATTTCTAAATAATTTCAGTTTTGCCCATCTATATGAACCCTGATTATCCTATCTCTGTGTAATTAATTACACATACTTGGTCGTTGCCGTTTTAACGAAAAAAAAATACATTATGGCATACCTCGGGCGACCACATATACCTCGCCCAAGTTTGGCTACGCAATTACATGTTAACATCAAGTCAAAGTTCGTCGCAGCCTGGTAGCAAAAATTTTCCAAAAATTATCAGAAATCGTTAGCCGGCTTAATTATTTTATAATCCTATTCGTGTGTAAACGTTTACACATGATTTAACATGAGAAAACAGCACGTGGAGCATTTAATTCTATCCGTGTGTAAACGTATACACACTCAAATTAGCAACGTTGCCTTTTATTGTTAATAAATTTGATAAGTCTATCAAATCCGTCCGTCTACTCTTGTACTCTAACCTAACTAACCTAACCTGAACATTGACATTTGTCAACAGCGACACTTGTCGCAATATTGACATTTGTCACTGGTGATATTTGGCATTGGTGACATTTGTCAACGGTGACACTTGTCATTGGTGACATATGTCAATGCTAACATTTGTCAATGGTGACATTTGTCAATGGCAGGGTTCGGCTGATTTAAATGAGGTTGGTTTAAATCATAATTTAAATCACGTGATTTTTTGAGATACCTTTNTGCTAACATTTGTCAATGGTGACATTTGTCAATGGCAGGGTTCGGCTGATTTAAATGAGGTTGGTTTAAATCATGATTTAAATCACGTGATTTTTTGAGATACCTTTGGAGTTTATGGGTATGGGCAGCTAGGGGCAGCTATATATGTAGCTTATATAATGCAGATTAGTTATCATTCACGAGATTTGCTCTACCGCTTTGGGATTTCTCTGTATTTTGATTGGAAATTTTCACAATGCAATCTTATGGAAAATGAAAAATGTAGTTGCGTACCATAGCCAAGCGTTTTAATAAAAAAAATTTGACCTCTTCAGTTAAGAATCATATTGATCCTAATTTTAATTATTTATGAACGAATCGTCGTATTTCAAAATTCAAAAATTGACTATTTTTGCCAAAAATTAATTCTATTCCGCCCACTGTGCGCCGTTGTGTTTAATTCCACTGCAGACTGTTAATTAAATCCCTTTCTTCGTTTTTCATTTTCAATTCTCAATTAAATTTGCTTAATTTTGAAGCATGTAAAAGACAAACGAGACCGACCAGCTAATCATTTTAACTGAATAACGTTAGCCTGCTACCTATAGACAATAATTTTCTATTCTTAATTAAAATTTGAAAAACCGAATTGCTTATGGGTAGGCTAGCGAATTACGTATATTTTCATTCATATCTAGATTAATATTTTATAGTTTGGGGCTAAGTACTACCAACATTACATTTGGGGATATTTACTTGTTGGGGCTAACTGTTTTGGGGCTAATTGCCATTTGTATTGAGGCTAGTTACGTATCATGCTACTTTTTAATGGTCTTTCTGAAACTGTACAGTGTTTGCCCGGAAAAAATTAAAACTAAAATTTTGCCTCCAAAAAAAATAACCTAATCTTTTTTCTGCAGTAAAAGGCATGGGCTAAACGTTTCTTCACATAGCCTTTGTTATTTACAGTCGCACTGTACAACATATAAAAGTGAAAGTATTACGATAGCCCTTATCTCGTCCTCAGCTAAAGTGACTTAAGATAACCCTCACTGTATCTCTCATCAATAGTATGTCCATAGTTATGCAAAGGCAAAGAAGGTCCCGAGACCAACTCTACAATTGATTTGTAGAGATTCAGGACAAATGCTGAAAATAAAATATTTTCAAAAGACAACTTATTCAGGTCTAATCGGTATGTGAAATTGCAATAAATTGCTAAATTGAATATTTCTCACCATAGTTTGGTCTGACTCTTTTGTCGTAATTCTGCGAGAAGGAGTCTAGGATGAGGGAGATATTCTTAGAAAGGGCTTTAAGCTCTGCGTCCATAGAGATACAAACGTGGCACGTTGACAGTAAGTATCCAAGGAAAATCAACCAACTACAATTGCGGATTACAATTATTTCCATTCCACTGCCAACCTCACGTGATAAGAAAGAAAAGAAACATTTCTATTCTCTAATTAGTATTTTAGTTTAGTTTCAGACAGAAATAAGAAACTCAGGTGTAAAATTTTCACCCCAAAACTGTAATATGTATTGTTTGGGAGAAAGTAACGACAACAGACAGAAAATCCATAAGTTCTCCTTCTCAAAAGAAGCGCAAACGCATTTTCTTTACTCTCCCTTCAACAAGTCTCTCTCGTGCGAGTGTTTTAGCTCAAATTTTAAACCACTACGTTAGCGTCGTTGAAAGGGCTTAATGTGATAGACGTTCTGTTTATCCGTCTGTTACGCATATTTCAATTTATGGGTAGATTGTTGACAACCATTCCCAATTGATGCATAACGTACAGGGCCCGCCAAGTTAATCCGGGCCGTAGAAAGTCGCTTTCACGTTTTTTTTTAAATCTGTCGTTTATTTATCGCGCTTTTCCAAAAGTTGGAGGGATTGAAGTTAGCGTGTGTTCCAAAGAACATACCTTTAGCAAAATTAATTTACAGCAGCAGAGACAAAACTCAAAGTCGAGGAATGGGGTATGATACCTTCGCATCTACTCCACCTCGTTCAACAGAGAACCTGTCGACCCTTCTCTCTGCCACTCTGCTATATTTTTGTGACGATACGCCATTCTGTAATTCTACTTCATGATTTGAGAGTAAAAACCAAATCGAGGAATTACCCCTTACATCTATTCCATCTCACTCAACAGAGAACCTGCCCACCCACCCCTCTCTCTGCCTCTCTCCTTTGCTTCATTGTTTTGCATTAGCCTATGTCTAATCAAAACATATTTTATATTCATAAAATTAACTTCACTTCCATTATTTCCTAATTGTGTATCGCCTACCCCAAGCAGTTTTTGGTGAAAGGCGGAGAAAGAAGGCCCGGATTAACTTGGCGGGCCCTGTACAGGGATAAGCAAATAAACCCAGGCCGTAGAAAGTAGCTTTCACCAAAAAAAATTGAGACAGAAAATAAATAGTGCGAATTTAAAAATTTGGAGGGAGTGAATTTGGCTTATTTTCCAGTGAAGTTACATTTTTGGAATTTACTTAGGAAAAATGTAAGCAGCCATTTTGCCACTACCATCCAAGTCATAACTCTTAAATGAAAGCACATAACGTCATGCGATTTTTTTTCGATTGATCTCTGCCCAATTATCTAGATGAACATTTTTTTAGATNGAAAGCACATAACGTCATGCGATTTTTTTTCGATTGATCTCTGCCCAATTATCTAGATGAACATTTTTTTAGATTTGAACCTTATTTTTTTGTAATATTCCAAATGTCTAACAATTACCTGTAGGAAAACGTTTACTTTTTGTTGACACTGTAGCATAAAAATTATTCTCTTTATAAAAAAATGTTTTTGTAAGTAATTTGGAATATTTCGAAAAAATAAAAATAAATTTATCCACATTATTGGTCTGGAATCAATGGAAAAATCCCCATGTCATTGTTTTTTATTCCAAAAATGATTTGGATGATAGTGACAAAATGGATGATTTGGATGATAGTATTTTTATTTTTAAATCATTACTTTGTATGAATGTGTATGACTGTGTTTTTCATTGTGTTCAACTTGAACAAATAAATTTAAAAATTTGTCGGCTAACTTCTCTTCCATTTCCTAATTGTGTGCCGGCTGCCCGAAGCCGTTTTTGGAGAAAGGCGAAGAAAGAAGGCCTGGGTTAACCCTTGTGCTTTCGCTATATGGTACTGGTGGACCCTGTATAGGCAAATCTAAGTTCTCAAAAAGCCAGTCTTTTAATAAGTGTGGTCTCAACTATACCACGAGGACTTTTGAAACAGCAGACCGCCATCAACAGTCTTCGATGCAACTAAAGACAAACTTGTATCTGCGCAATTTTGAGATGGATTTTTAGGTGCTCTTCTTGCAAACTAGTGCTAATCATGCCAGATTCTAAACAGCTATTATTATTATGCAACATTTTGATGATAGAAGCTAGAAAAATATATGGGGGATCTCAACATTGAGTCAAGTAACGTTTTCCATAGCTTCAATGAATGATGCTATGATTAGAGAAACATGTCTCCTTTGTCAGGTTCTCGGTTTCTACGGGTTGCTGCCTTTTCTATACTTCAGCTAAGACGGACAAGTTATTCCATTTTATTTGTTCGGGTTATGCATAAGCCGGACCTCGGCTACCACAAACAAAATATTCGCTCTCTAGGGATTCGACTTATCCGAGGTTTACTGTAAGTAAAATCTATTAAACTAGTACAGATAGTCATCCTTTCGTTTACTCCATTACAACATCTATACTTGATTGAGGTTTATTTTTTTAAATATGCTATTCTAAGGATATATTTGTATACATTACAAAATCAAATTCTCTGATGCTACTTTAAGGGAAGTTAAGCATCTGTTTTCTTCCATTTGAATTTTTGTTGATATTTTAAGTAATATTTTCCAATGATTCCTAGAAAAGTTTTTGTATTACCAACATTATTGTCGGTGCTTATCCAAAAATAGTGGCTCATGATTCAAATCAAACATTGTGTTCGACTGCCGGTGATTAGGAAACAAAGTAACAACAATTAGGAAACAAAGGTATCTAATTTCTGCTCCACTTAAATTTTAGATGATATTTTAATTATGTTTTTCTACGACCTCTACAAAATTTTGCTTAACGCTATAATTTGAGGCTTCCACTCAATTTGTTGAATTCGTATATTTCCGTAATTTGTGATCCAAACTTTGAGTTAAAATTTATTAAGGAAGCATGTGTTTATTCAGCCTCCAACTGATGTTTTGATGCAATTCTTAGTTACAATTCACCGCTGTATACAGTATGTTAGGTAGCGAAGAAGAATTTTTTTTTAACTTTTTCTTTTTTTTTCGGAGGGAAACCTAAACTATTGGTAAGGAAAAGGTTGTGTCTCATGATGCATCCCATGAACCATGCAACATTACTGGGCACATTCAAAGCGTAATCTAATTCATAATTTGAGATTGGACATTTATCAAAATTGGAAATTTAATACAAAATTTCCAATTATGTTAAATATCCAATCTCAAATTGCCTAATTCTGTCACTCGAGTTACCCAAATTTTTGAGTCAAAATTTTTTTGCCAGAGTAAAATACAAGTATTAAAAAATTCTTTTCCCTCGCAAATGTTTTTATATATTTTCCAAGATTTGTTTTCCTATTTAACCTGCGTAGGATTTTATTCACTCGGAACTATTTTTTATTCATGCAATACTAATGTTTTTAGCCGCGCATTTAATGTTACTTATGTTTAACTAACTGAGATAAATCCATCCATGTTCTAAACGAACGGACTCTAGTGTGAAAAAGACCCTCTGCATCCTATTCAAAAGCAAAATTTTCCGACTTGAAAAAAGTTTCCACTAGTGCCAACTTCAAAAGTTTTAACTAGTCTTCACTAGGGATGCCCCGAATATTCGAAAATTCGAATATTCGAAAATTCGAATATTCGAAACTATTCGGACACTTTTACGAATATTAGTATTCGTAATATTTTAAAATGATATTCGTAAACTATTGGAATACATTTTCGAATATTTTTAAAATTGAAGTATTTTTCAATACGGAAATAAGTAAGGAAATTTGGACTGTGCCTCATCTTTAATTGTCTAAATAATCTAAAATTAAAATTCATTGGTTGTGCAAGATACTCCCAAAAGCCTAGAAAAGTCTAGATCTCACTTAAAATCTANCCCAAAAGCCTAGAGAAGTCTAGATCTCACTTAAAATCTAATACTTTTAAATTACGATTGAGGAAGGTTAACAATTCGCCATGCTTAGGAAAAGTCTGGAACGGTTATCTTCGTATATAAACTCTTCAGAGAATAATCGTTCGCCGAAAACTGTGTTGGCAGGAACTGATAAATACTTTGCCACTAATGGAGTCATGTTTGAAAAGGCCGAGTGGTTGTGTTTCCACCATGAAAATCGACTTACCTGTCTACATTTTCTATAACAGTATAAGACCTGATTTCACTTGTGAAGATTACTTGTTGGGATGAAGTGACTTGTTCAATCGTCGTGATATTTTGCGCTTAATTTTTTTTCAAATTCCTGCGAAATTTTTTTAAAATGAATTATGAGTCTTGTTGGTGTCAAGGGGATTTTGGATATTACTTGTAGACGTATTTTCTGCAGTCGGAATTTTGAGATGCTTCTTATAGTTTTCAGACATTTCTGCCACCAGATGAGCCACCAAATTTTTATGGGCTTCTGCTTGGATAAAAGACAACTTGTAACGCGGAACAAAGAATGTAGCGCATGTGTAGTTTAAATTTTTGAAGAAATTTTTAAACCTATTACGCTAACTTTGAGAGCTTTCAGATTCCCTACTCCGAAATGCTTAGGGTGATCCTTTTCCAACTAATTTGTGAGAGTCATAAGACATGGAAGTACTTCTGAAATTATTGATTCTGACTCACTGATGATTTTTGTTATTTCTTCAAAAGGTTGAAGAAGAGAAAGTAGTCCTTCCAGTAAATACTACTGATTTTGGATCAAATTCACAATCCTTTGCCTCTTCTCTGAAAAATATGTGACGGCAGCTTTTTGTTTCAAAAGACGATTTAGCATGTAATAGCACGAGTTCCAACGTGTAGGGATATCTTGCACAAGCTTCTGAACTTCCAAATTAAATTCTTTCTGTATAGCTCAAAGTATATAAGCTTTTGAGGGGACTAATTGAACAAGCTGTTTAAGACGAGTCGAAAGACATCCAACGCATGTGCTTTCGAATATTCGGCGAATATTCGTACGAACTATTCGTATTTGGTTTCATTTCGAATAGGAATATTCATATTCGAAATTTTTACGAATACCACTATTCGGGGCATCCCTAGTCTTAACCATGACTTACAGTTTAGCTGAGTCAGAGTTACCGAATCTCTAAACATTTAGAGTCTGACTTTCGGATCCATGAGTATGACTCCTTGATTTTGGGAGGTGACTTTGAATAAAAAAATGTGCATAATAAAACAGTAATAAATATGCGTCATGTAATACAAACTATGTATGACAATTCGCAATTAGAATATATATTTTTTTAATGGTAAAAGCAGATGGGGAAAATATGCAAAATTAGTCCGTTATGCTCATTTTCGCTTGTCGGTAAATAATCATGAGTTCTACCACAAAGTAGTCAGTCACCAAACAACTCCCGACTCCTAACTTTGACTCTGAGTCATGATACTCAGGGTCACTGGAAGAGTTATGTCTCAGGTGTTCCGGTCTTTGAAAACAATAATTTTAAATTCGAAAGTTGAAAATTAAATGTACATGAAAAATGTAACCTCTGTAAAAATATCTGTAATTAATATATTTTACAATATTAATCATTCTCCTTCACCTTTACCACATAACAGCACTTGCACGTTGTCAAGGTTTACTAACTTGGGGCATGTTAGGGACAACTCAAGAAATGCGTATATGCCACTCAACGAATTCCCAAATCAACCCATCACGAGATTCCAATATGCTACCCACCAGATGTCATATGCTACATACAAGGTGCCCATATGCTAAATATAAGGTATCCATATCCCACTCATGAGATGCTCGTATGATACACATCAGTCGTTATTATGCTACTCAGTATATGCCCATATGTTACTAACGATATGCCCATAAGCTACATAGGAAGTGTCCATGTGCTACATACAATGTGCACATATGCTATACATCAGGTGCCAATATGCTACACATAAGGTGCCCATATGTCACAAACGAAATGCCCATATGTTACTCACGATCTGCCCATATACTACTCAAGATATGCCCATATGTTACTCACGATCTGCCCATATGCTACATACAAAGCACGCATATGCTACACATAAGATACCCATATGTTCATCGCGAGATGCCCATATGCTACTCAACTGCCTAAATAACATATAAATAACCCATTTGCTAAGGTAGCTAACGCCCGTTTTACGCTTCCACTTCATCTCTTCATCTTTTAGGATGTCGTTGTCCTGACGTTCTTTCTCATACTTATATGTTTATGGTTTCGCCGAATGTTAGTTGGATGAAAAATCATCCAACGTTCATTCAAACTATCGTCTAATTTTTTTGAAGAAAGTATATATTGAAAAAGTGAAACTATTCACGAAGCAAAAAGTATCTCTTAGTTCAACTTCTGTTGGAAGAGATGAACGAAATGAAGATGAGAAAAAGTTGAAGCATAGAATGGATTTACTCAAACAAATTTTCATTCGATGACCGTCCGAGCAACGTTCGGATAATCATCTGATGAAGCGTAAATAGAATAATTTGCCGTTCATCTGCTAAAATGTTGGAGGTATTACGGATGAAGCGGAAGTATAAATCGGGCGTAAAAGTTAAGGAAGAGATAAAACGGTTGTAAGGTTTACACAGCAGTTCAATTTCTATTTTTTATTAGTTTCGCCTCTTTCGTCGAATTTTAGGGTCTCATTTAGCCCAGTCGAAATGGATTTCACCCCAGTCATTCGTATCCTTGAAATATCTGACTGAGTCACACACCTAGTAAACAAATTTCAATGAGACATTTTTGCATTTATGGAAATGTAAAAAAAAAATGAATAAAATTTTTCATTGAAATGAAATTTTTTTAAATTTCGAGCTGAACTCCAACAATGGGCGTTCTATGCGTAATGTAGAGAAGATTTCTGTTCGATTGACGTATATCAATTACTTAAATCGTCGATGAATTTGCTGCAATTGTTCCTTGTCAGCTATGAATTCTAAATAAATTATCAACGCTATACCTGGCTAGTTTTTTTTTTACAACTTATTCAAATAGTTTACAATGTGAAATTTAACAATTAGTTCAATATAGTGTACCGCATGGTTCAGGTAGGTGTGAGCCAGAGCCAATGGCTCAATGAGCCACGGTTCAGGCTGACAGTGAGCCAGCTCATGAGCCATGGCTCTGGCTCCCGACATTTGTTGAGCTGGCTCATGAGCCAGAGGCATGGATCATGGCTCAATAGAAATTAAAATTTTGAAAGAAATTTTCAACACATAAATATCTTTATTTCATTCCCGTCATACGATTCTTGATCCCACCGACCACCACTTCTCTTAAGTCTTCTTGATTTTTTGATTTAAGCCAACACTTCACGCACATGCATTAGTGTAGCTGCTACATCTATAAGCTTGAACTCCTAGATACATTGGCTGAACCCTTAGATTTAGCAACTCTTCTAAATTCAATAATTTTTCTAAATTCAAGTATTATGTATTCTCGATTGAGTTTTATCTCAGCAGTACAAGATTACATGATCAGGCATCGAATGCAACAAAAATTAGTAAAACAAATTAATAGTATAATTTACAAACAGATTTTGTTGAATTACTCAACCCTGACGGATGAAATTTTTTTTCGGCACGGTGAATTGAGCCATGGCTCACAAGTTTCGTTGAGCTGGCTCATGAGCCATGGCTCTGGCTCAAAATTACTACATGAGCCAGAGCCATGCACTGGCTCTGGCTCAGAAATTTTTGTGAGCCAGCTCGAGCCAGAGCCAGAGCCATTGAGCCAGCTCATGAGCCAGAGCCATGCGGAACACTAAAACAAAGTGAGAATTAGAAATAGTGCCCATTTATGAAATGGGTTCGCAGGCAGGCGGTGCCTTCAGGCGCATGTGGACCTTTGTATTCACGAAATAAATCCGAATTTTCTCTCTTTATCCCAGATTAAGCTTACCAAGGACAATATTACAAACAAAAGGTTCCTAATCTAAGCAAGTAGATTAGGTGAAGGCGGGAGTGCAAAAAAAATATTCAAAAGGCGCTAACTTTACATTTAAGCATGTGATGGGACGAGTACGAGACGTAACGCTCTTGTTTATTTTGGGTATTAAGTCATGAACTCCACGACAAAAAGTCCACGTAGACTACCTTCATCAGCACCGGCTGCATCGACCACTGGACTTATGCAAATTCCAAATCAGCCCAAGATTACATCATTTTTTACTAAAGTTGAACCAAGTTCTTCAATACCAGCTTTACGATCAAGTCGGAGAAAGCTCTGGAAAGACGTAGTTCCTCAGGACAAAGTTAAGGTTTCTGCTTTTGATACTTCTAATCAGATGCAGGCTAAATCTCCTATTGAAATTACTTTATCATCGGATTCCGATTCCGATGACGTGACTAAGAATAAGAGGCCATTGATCAAGAAGAAACGAAAGTTAGGTAAGTTCAAACCCAAGGTACGAAAAGAAGAAGATGAATTGAGTATGACCGGTGACTCTTCAAGTTCGAATACTGAAGACATAAACGATGAAGACTATAATCCAGAAGAGTCTCAACGAGATCGTCGTAAGAGCAAGAAGAAAGGACAACGGAAGTTGCAGAAAAGAAATACAGTTGTGAAGCGGATTCATTGCGACAAAGATAATGTTACAATTATTGGTTCAATTCCAGCACCACCAAAACCGGAAGAATCACTTCAGGCTAACCAATCAAAGGATAATAATTCTGACCTTCCTTGCTCTTCAAGTAAATGAAATTCAGAAAAATCAAAACTTTATTTGTTTATTATAATAATCTTGCATTGTTTTCAGATACTATCGGTTCAATTCGGCAGAGATTTGTCAAACAGCTAAACTCGGAAACGCACTATGAGTCAGATGAAACTGAACATAAACAAGAAAACAAAGGCAAGGGGAAGGAAAATACTTCGAGTCTTAGTAAACAAACTCAGAATACACATGAAACTGACTGTAAGGAATTCCGGAAGCAAGAACAGAGCCCGAACAATGACAATACAAAATTCTCTGATGCAGACACACAGCCCGTTTCTATAGATCCATTTACCAGTTATGGAAACAGTCTGTTGTCCAATATTGACGAAGATGAATTTATCAGATCAGCCACTCCAACACCAGAGAAAGTCAATCTACCTCAACGTATAATTGAAATAGGAATCTCGTCTAATAATACTTCACCAAATCAACAGAAAAAGACTCCTGTGAAAGCGATTCCAAAATTAATATTAAATAGATTCTCACCAATGAAACATCTTAACAAAGATTCAACGAAACTACTCTTCCCTTCTCCAATCAAGACTACGCTTTCACAATCTTCGACGTCATCATTTTCCCAAAACTCTTCTGTTTTTCTTCCACCGAGTCGGAAGAATGAATCGAGTTGGCCATATTTTGTTGAGAACTTCAGCATAATTCTCAATGATGTGATAAATGATACACACTCGACACATTTATTGAGTGAAGATGATTCCAAAGTTGCCCTTGAGTTCCATGGTTTGTCACTGTCAGGAAAATGCCTTTACGTAAAACTTTTTCAGAGGACATTGACTTGGTATCGACAGAGCAAAGTCAGTTATGAAAAAATTGCTCAAGATTTGGGTCCTTCTTTCCAAGAACTACATCAAAAGGGATTCTTGTCTGAAATAAAAGGTAAATTCAGAATGATTTATTGTGCATATCTCAAGAGTCAGCAACTATCGTCTGTGGTATCATATTAAAATAAAGTATGATTATTGCCTTTTAGATATACAACCTTTGCCTCATTTGGAAACAATATTGGATATGCTTTCCAAGGACGAAATGGTTCAGTTGGCGAAGGATATGAATTTACAGTGTGCGAAACAGTCAAACAAAGAACAATGTAAACTAGAATTGCTCAAAATGGTAAAAAACCAGAGGACTTTATCTAAATTCAGCTCTCTACATGTAGTGACTAAGGCGTAAGTTCATGTCAAATAGTCAAATAATTTCTGTTATAAACACTACAATATTGTTAAATTCTGATAGAGCGCTTCAACTCCTTGGATCCACTTATCGAATTTCAGGAACAACTAAGGAGTTCTTTTCACATGTCTTTATTCTTTACTCTCTGCCACAGTACTGGGATGACGAGTCGAGGTTGGTCTCAGATCCACTACTCACGATACTTCTCAACAAACAAGGGAAGATGGAGTATCCTGATTATAAGATCACAAAATCCAGGCAGATTTATCGTACTCGCCAAAACCTAGTCCTGTAAGACTTTTCAAAACCATCTATAAAGATTCCATTTTATTTTCAAATCTATTTATTTCATCGCTTGTTATAGATTTCATGAAGGTCTGTCTCTTCATTCTCAGATGCAGGCTCATATTGAGGCCAAAGCATGGGAACAAGTAGTGGAACTTCATGAGCAGGCTTTTGAGAAACTGAAGTCATCTGTGTTATCCAATGAGTCAATACAGAAGAATGACTGTAGTTTACCAAATTTTTTACTCGCATATACAGCAGGAAGTGTACTAACACGAGCTGTTTGGCTTGGTGTGGAAGCTTATCAAAAATTGAAGGATTACAAGCGAGCAAATGAAACATTGAAATTTCTGTTGGATCAAACCGTACCATACTGCTCACATTATGTAATGAGTTTTTATCTACTTTTACTTTGTGTACTTAATACTGGATATTTTTATTGCAGCGTGGTCGTTGGTATGAGAGAACAGTGATCAATTCTAAACATTTGGGACAATCTCATGCTGAAATGAAGCAACTCATCATTAATGGTCTTTCGGATTCACTTCTTCGAGATGACTATCGACTTGGACTAAGCAACCGACTCAAGAAAATAGAAGAAAGCATAGCGGAAACGAAAAAATCAAAATGTAAAGCTAATAAGAAGAGGAAAAGAATAACAAGGTCAACTTTCAATATGGATTCAGAACCAGATGATTTGGAAAATGAATTGAAGAATCCAGAGTTCAAAACGTATGCCTTGACTCATTCTGTTCCTGAAAGAACAATAGAAGCAGAACAGTTACATTTGTAAGTTTTATTACAGTTTGGTAAAATCGTTACTTCAAACTATATAAAAATTAACGTTGTCGTACTATAATTCTACAGGGGAGGTCTTGGTGAAATAATCTACGGCAAGTCTACATTCATTGGAGATGGGTCTGTTTCCAACGGGAATACTATATCTTCCGTTGAATTAAGAGTTATGAGCTATTACAAGGATCAAGGATACCGTTGGGGTGAGGTCAACTCAATGAAAATTAATATGAAAATTTTAATTTTTACTTTTCATTTGATTGAATCCCGTTCAGGACTGCACGGGGAAGGAGAGATTCCGATTGCACTGTATGGTCTCGTATTTTGGGATATAATCTACATGGACAATGGTATCCCAGATGTCTTTCGTTGCCCATTCCAACCTTTTCCATTGGATCTGCATTTTGATGATTTCTACACTCAACGAAAGGAGAAAATTGACGAGATTCTTCATAATTTACGTTTCAGGTGGTCATTGGCTGATGCATATTCCGTCATTGAAACAAACTGGAACAGACACTTTGGAAAGTTGAGCCTTGTGTCTTGGACTAGAATTTCTTCACTAGACAATGCAAAAGTAATTCAAATTGTAAAGATTTTGTCAATCTAAATAATTTTAATTTTACAACTACGTAAGTGGAAATTTTCATTATCTGTTTCACAGGCTCTAGTCAAGGCAATGGGATTAGGATTATTGGCGAATATTTCCGAACTTCTCGCACGCAACTTTCGATATTACCGAAGTGGATTTCCTGATCTAGCTCTTTGGAACGACACGGAGTGCTTGTTTGTAGNGCAGACACTTTGGAAAGTTGAGCCTTGTGTCTTGGACTAGAATTTCTTCACTAGACAATGCAAAAGTAATTGAAATTGTAAAGATTTTGTCAATCTAAATAATTTTAATTTTACAACTACGTAAGTGGGAATTTTCATTATCTGTTTCACAGGCTCTAGTCAAGGCAATGGGATTAGGATTATTGGCGAATATTTCCGAACTTCTCGCACGCAACTTTCGATATTACCGAAGTGGATTTCCTGATCTAGCTCTTTGGAACGACACGGAGTGCTTGTTTGTAGAAGTCAAAAGTCCTTCTGACAAGCTGTCAGCCAAGCAACAAATTTGGCTTCAATATTTAGTTTCTATTGGAGCAAAAGCGGAAGTTTGTCATGTAAAAGGTAAGTTAATAAAATATACATTAAGATTGATCTGTTTTTAATCAAATTTTGGATTGAACTTTAGCCGTAAGCAACAAGCGTATCCGAGTTTAGAGAATGAGCAATTACTAGACAATATTTGTTCATGTTCGCTAATAGTGGTCAACACAGTATTCAATTTCAAACCGTTTATCATTGGACTTCTTAAAATACGTACATTTTTGTTAAAAGGTTGATAAAACCAATGGAGTAATGGTTATCAATTGTCCGGCGTGGGCAACTAAAAATTTATTTTTGACAAATAAACGAGGTTATTTGACACAATCTGGATTCCGGATACACCCTATAGAGAATTGTGTCAATTCTACAACCTGCTAGAGGGTTTTTAATGACTCGAGATTAAATTACATAACTTGTTAGTTATTCGATTTTTATTGGTCAGTAATAAGTGACTTGAGTATCAGAATTAATTTAGTAAATCCACCATATCGATAGCTTATGTCTTAAGTTTTTAAGTTACGAAGAAGCAATTATAATTATTATTATTTTTAAATTAGTGAAGCTAGAAAATTACTAAACACGAAAGACAGTAAGGGTTTACCTTTCAATGTGGNTAAGTTACGAAGAAGCAATTATAATAATTATTATTTTTAAATTAGTGAAGCTAGAAAATTACTAAACACGAAAGACAGTAAGGGTTTACCTTTCAATGTGGTAAATTTTTAAAAGTTGGCATTTGAGAGAGTTCACCACCTTTTACCGAGCTCCGACCGAACGGAAGTTTAGCCAATTAGAGGCGATACCAATTTCAATTTTTTTTTTCAAAATTTGCACAAGTCAGCGCCAGGGTTTTTTTTTGTTTACCGAGATTTGAGCAAATGGCTTTTTCTCTCAACTTGAAAAATCAGTCATGAGTCATGACATGGTAAAACCGAAACTCATTTACCAACCACTTTACCAACTTGAAGGGCATACCCCTAGCGTTATACTTTCTTACCTTGAAATAACAAATAAATTAAACACGCCTATGTGCGTGGTCGATTTTTTTGACTTTAGAACTATCCACTGGAATTTATATTTACACTTTTTGAATACCCTTTTTCTCGCTACAGGGTTAAAAAGAAACCACTAACAAATTCCATCATCGCATTGAGGTTTGTCTTACTTTGCTAAATTTTTATATATAAATCTTAAAATTTTACGTTTCCAAATTTACCTGAACCGTTTGAATCAGAGGTTTGAGAGATTTTGCAGAAAAGCTTCCTAATCTTTGACCTTTTTGCGTAATGTTATGGGAATGACCCCACCCTATAAAGTGAAGCGACAACAAACAATCTAAAATCACCCTGATCTAATCTATCATATTCATTCATCAAACAAGGCGAAAATTCAAAAAAAAATTTCTTCGCTTTTCGGCAATAACTTTGGCATTTATGAATGGAATTTGAAATATAAAAGCGCGTTGAGTTTCTATTCATGTCCCCTTTCCCCTATAGAATAGCATAATGAAAACATATGCTCCAAAATTGTAAAATTTTTCGATCCCCTGTTTTTATTAATGAATTGGGTAGATAGACGGTATCACTTGAATTAAAACAATCGCTTATTTTCGAATTTTCAACAATAAATTACAAAGTTATTGCGAAAACAGATTGGAAAGTTCGATGACAGGTACACCAGTCAAGAATGATATCCAATTTTGTTGACGCCCAAATCAACATTGGTCAGGACGTAAATGTCTAGCGTTGTGCAAAGTTTCAGCCCAATCGGAGAAAATTTAATAAAAATCACGTGTTAACTTTGATGACGTCTGGAAGTCAAAAGGGCCGTCCTATTCCTATCTCGTTGACCCCCATTTGATAATTTTGAAATTGCAAAAGTTCTTCCTGCTCATCTCGGGATGACGAGACGACATGGGATTTAACCAATTGCTGTGGAAGATGTTCTTGATTCTGAATTACTTGTTATTAAATGCGGCAAGCGGGCCAATGATTAATTCAATGCTAATGATACGCTGGTTTTTCCATCTTGTACAATGATATTTGGTGGTTTAGTAATTTACATTTAATGTAATTTTTGAGTTCCAAGTGGTAGTAGTGTGGATTTCTACTTCAAATAATGGCACCTTCATTTGAACACTCTAATTAGAAGTTGGAAACAAAGGTCGGCGATTGGGGCTCCCGCATCTGGGTTCTGGATCTTGTGTGAATACTACAATATAAAACATGGTATAAAGCTGTAGTTCCACCGACAGTATCAACTAATTTGCAGAATATGCTTGAATAATTCCATCAAACTTCTTTTTACACCAAATAGCTGGCTGACTCCACTTAATCAAAAAAAATTAATTTAAAAACTGCAAATAGACATCAAATTGTTTTGATGCAGCTGTGAAGTCTAATGGAATCGTTTGAGCATAAATTCTTCAAACACGTTCTTTGTAGTTTGATGGGGTCGCCCCTAACCTGGTAGCTAACGCCGTCTCTGACATCTGACGTCATATTAATAAATCTTAAGACTTGAGTTGAATTTTGATTAATCAAGTCTATTCAACAATTTCATTTTCGTATAATAATTGTGTCGACATAAATTTACTAGGGGAATACCAATAGCTTGCACGGATTTGCGTGAGATTGTGTTCCTCTCTTACGTGAAATTGTGTAAAAGAGGAACTTTACACAATCTCACGCAAATCCACGCAAGCTATTGGTATCCCCCTACTATTTCTAACTTGAGCAGTTGATGTAAATTAACAAAACAATCTTCCACACCACATCAATCAGGCGGCTGACACAAACTAAACTATCAACAGAATGGGAATTGTAAGTAATTGTACTAAAACTAAATTTTATAAAACTTTAATTGTGTTCTCTTTTTTTTTTTAATAAAAATTCAAAAAAAGCAATGAGCAGTGAGTAGAGATTTTTAGATTATATTATCAAAAAAAAAGTTCGGCGGAATCAGAAAAGCAGTTTTCTACTCATCGTAGGAATAAACTGCAGCATCTTTTTTTAAATTGCGATTTTTTTAAAGATACAGCAAAGTGCCTTGATTAGAATCATCTTTGGCAGAAANTAAAGATACAGCAAAGTGCCTTGATTAGAATCATCTTTGGCAGAAACATTCACGCAGGAAACTGCTAGATGCTTCCGGGGGAACAACACCTTAACGGTAAGGAGTAGTGGGAGCAATCTTTTAGTTGGATGTTGGACTGAAAGCATGAGTTTTGAAAGAGTGGCCGCACCCGAGCAAATCTCAAACTAATGATAAAATAATATAGCCCAACAAAGAATTTCAAAAGGGAACGAGCAGAGCCCTTAAATTTCAAGAGTCAGATCCACAAAGGAATATTTCAAAAGAGGTAAGGAATTTTGCCTACGGCAAAATTAATGCCCACGTGAGAATTCCAAGAGAACGAGCCAACCCCAAATGAGGAATTTCAAAAGAACCTAACATAAGCGGAGCCTAAAATATTTTTTCTTAGGAGCCCAAGCATAGCCGAAGTGAACGGCCGAACTTTGGCAGGAAAGCATGCTTTTTGTAAGATTTGGAAATTGACAAAAGAAGTCAGGGAAAGGAAGGCTCTTGGTTGCAACTCTCGTGGTCGTGTCTAAAATTTGTCGATTAATCATCAATTAAACAGACTCATCCACCACCAGAAGCCAACCTCTTATATCTAATTAGAAATGGGTCCAAAGTTTGATCCCAGTGAGGTTAAGATTGGTAAGTTCTCAAAATTTGTCAATAAGAGTAAGTTTAGAATGTTAAGAATCAACGCTCGGCTAAGCCGCATCATCGGCTTGTAATCAGCAGTGATGTCTTGAGTTGGCGAGCTAGCCTTTGCGTCCTGAATTCTCTGTGAGTTTTTACTTTCGGTAAAAGTTTTACGAATTTATTAATTTCCATTCTGTTACCTTAAGTTTGAATAATATAACTAAATATAGCATGTACCTTCTTAAGTGCCTAAAATGAAAAAAGGTAAGGTCGAAGTATAGAACCGTCCGCTGATTCTAACAGCCCATTGAACCAATGCAATGGTTCAATGGGCTGTTAAAATCAGAGGATGGTACAAATCAAACACAAATAAAAAATCAGCCTAACCAAAAATATTAACAATGAATGCATTGTTAACATTTTTGGTTAGGCTGATTTGTTAGAAGGCAATACTAGTAGGCTGATACAGTCAGTGGACGGTGCTTTACTTCAACCAATCATCGTCCGCTGACTATCAGCTCATTGCCTCCTAAGAAAACAACGTTAAGCCTAAGAACCTAACACTAGTACAATGGACTGACTGGTACAATCAGCGGACGGTGCTTTACTTTTACGAAAGGTAACGAATGAATGAACCATGAGATATCCAAAAATAGATGATAAGTTTTGTTTTTACGCTATCATCTCATGCCCTTAACATTTGCNATGAACCATGAGATATCCAAAAATAGATGATAAGTTTTGTTTTTACGCTATCATCTCATGCCCTTAACATTTGCAGAAAGGGTTGATCTAAGGCACACTAAGAAATTTGTTGGAACATGCTGTATTATTCTCATTAGCTTATAAATCTGGAGAATAATAAAATGCTGAACATCTAGTTTTTTTTTACAGTTCATCTTCGTTGCGTTGGTGGANATGAACCATGAGATATCCAAAAATAGATGATAAGTTTTGTTTTTACGCTATCATCTCATGCCCTTAACATTTGTCGAAAGGGTTGATCTAAGGCACACTAAGAAATTTGTTGGAACATGCTGTATTATTCTCATTAGTTTATAAATCTGGAGAATAATAAAATGCTGAACATCTAGTTTTTTTTTACAGTTCATCTTCGTTGCGTTGGTGGANTTATAAATCTGGAGAATAATAAAATGCTGAACATCTAGTTTTTTTTTACAGTTCATCTTCGTTGCGTTGGTGGAGAAGTCGGTGCGACGTCGTCTTTGGCTCCTAAGATTGGTCCACTAGGTTTGGTATGTAGTCAACTTCGATTTTTTTTTGCACAAAGTGAAGCAATGGACGTTGATCGCGAACTTTCAAACCGACAAAAGCTCACATAACGATGAAAATAGTATAACGAGAAATGAGAAAAGCAGAATCATTGGTATGGCATAAAATTATGATGTTGTCATAGTCAATTAGACACAGCTAAAGAAAATCTATAAAAAAGATTTTTTTTTTCTTAGCTTATCGGGTATAACTTGAGAACGAATAAATGAATTTACATCAGTGTCAATTGTTTCCAAATAATTATGCATTTTGTCCTGACGACATTTAGTTGAAACTATAAGCGATATACCAAGCCCATGTCGATTCATACTACTGAATCGACCAATTTTTTCAAACCAGAAACCTTTTGAATTCGATTGAATTGAACAGATTTTAAGGAAACTTTAAAAAAAGTTAACCGTTAACAAACTGTACAATAACTTTTTTTTCTTAAATCGGATACTAATGTGGATGCCAATACNTCGATTGAATTGAACAGATTTTAAGGAAACTTTAAAAAAAAGTTAACCGTTAACAAACTGTACAATAACTTTTTTTTCTTAAATCGGATACTAATGTGGATGCCAATACAGCTGTTGCATCGGGGCAACACTAGTTAAGCCACTTGGATTCAGTCAGAAACCAAGTTTCTAAAACATTGTTTACTTATCAGCGTCCATTTCCACTGCTGGCATTTTCCTTTAGTTATGGAATTGAGAATCTTTTCATTTTTCCTCATAGTCTCCAAAGAAAGTTGGTGATGACATTGCAAAAGCAACTGGTGACTGGAAGGGACTCAAAATCACCGTCCGGCTCACAATCCAAAATCGACAAGCTGCGATTTCAGTTGTGCCATCAGCTGCTTCCCTTATCATCAAGGCTTTGAAGGAACCTCCGCGTGATCGCAAGAAACAGAAAAACAGTCAGTGAATCTAAAGTCAGGTGTTCCAAACAAAAATAGAAAAAAAGGCACCTCTTTTTCTCCAACGTTAACTAAAACAGTAACAAAGTAGAATAGTCCAGACAATTTGAAAAAAATTGTGTGTGATATGTTAAGTTCCCGATTATAATTTTACTGAAATGTGGAGAAAAGGTGGTGGGTTTCGTTTGGAATAACCTGTATAATCTTGAACTAAAAATGAAAAAAAAAAATACATGAGAAATTTCTCCAAATCAAATTTATTTACACTCGCGGCCTTAATACTTATATTACATATTATACACAGTAAAAGAGCATCCCGCCATACAAATTTAAATTATTTATCAAGGGAAAAAGTCGCAAATGCGGTGACGCATTGAGTCTGACTTTGCACTCCCGCCCGCTCCTGTTGAGTACTCACTGAAAACCCGCAGTGAGAAATAAGGATTTCTTATTTTGGCGTACTGCACTACTTCGAAATTGGCTTTATTTGACATGTAAACAATGCCTTTTTTATTCTCATTGTTCATTTCATCAAAACTTGACACAAATATCAATTTTTAAGAAGATGTTTTTAAACGCATTATGTAAAAGTATTTATGATGCTTTTCGAAAATTGTGCAAAATAATTTTTTTTTCTTTTGTCAATTTGTTTTCAACCTTTTCCATCTGGTAGTATTAACTCCAAACTATTCTCAACGGTAATTCGAATGATTCTGACGACAGAATTTCTAGAAACCTTGTAGTTTCCAGAAATGCAGTTCCATATGAGGTTTTCCAGAAATTCTATTGTTAGGATCATCGGAGTTACTGTGAAGAGGAGTTTGAATAATAGTATAAAAAAAAACTTATTTTCTAAATTATTTTTTCAATTATGACTGAAAAAACTACGCAGCAAGTTGAACTTTGCTAGGATATACCTAACCGCACATTCAAAAGCTACGTGGTTTTGCAAATGATTTAGTGTAAATATTTAGTCGATTTGAAATAAGGAATTTTAAATCTCATTTTTTCAAACATTCATAAAAAGTTTATTTCAAAAAATTTGAGAAACCCAACGAAAATGTATTTTGACATTGCGTTTATGCTTTTGCACGCAACTTGATATGTAAAGTTTTGACAAAATGCTCAATGGTCAATGAAGAGAAGACACCACCNCTGTAAAGTTTTGACAAAATGCTCAATGGTTAATGAAGAGAAGACACCACCATGTCAAATTAACTTATAAAATTTTTTTTTTTTTTTTTTTCAAAAACCCATAAAAATTTATTTTTAAATTTTTTGAAAAGAAACAAAAATATGTTNATTTCAAAAAATTTGAGAAACCCAACGAAAATGTATTTTGACATTGCGTTTATGCTTTTGCACGCAACTTGATATGTAAAGTTTTGACAAAATGCTCAATGGTCAATGAAGAGAAGACACCACCATGTCAAATTAACTTATAAATTTTTTTTTTTTTTTTTTTTTCAAAAACCCATAAAAATTTATTTTTAAATTTTTTGAAAAGAAACAAAAATATGTTNTTTTTTTTTTTTTTTTTTTCAAAAACCCATAAAAATTTATTTTTAAATTTTTTGAAAAGAAACAAAAATATGTTTTCATAATGTAAACTTTCAAATTGATTCGTCAAGTTTTAATGAAATTAACGTTATGTATCAAAGGGTAATTTTTACATGTTATGTTCCCTTTAGCCAATTTCGAAGTGGTGCGGCAGAGTGCCATGTAAAAGCTCAAAGGAACAATGCGGCTGGGAGCGGATTTATAGAAAATATATGAGCCAAAAGTTTAGCTCACTAGTCTGATTTTCTAGTGGTCACATGACGAGTGGTCGACTGTCTTTTCCTGGGACCTCTGTATAAGTATTAATTATAAGGTTGCGGCACAATAATATGACAACATCTTGACGCCTTGTGTTTATTGTAACTCTATCAGCATATAACCGAAAGGCGTGGGTTTTAATATTTATTGCCGGTGATGGAATATTGATGTGATTTGAATTTGGAGAAATTTCTTTAGTTTTTTTTTTTTTTTTTTTTTTTTTTCGATAGTTCTTATATTGAATAACTTCTTTAAATTTTTACAATATTTTCTTTAGTAAAACACAATGGTAACATCACATTCAGCGATATAATCAATATCGCAAAAACAATGAGGGAACGATCCATGGCTAAGAAATTGGCAGGGACCGTGAAGGAAATTCTCGGCACAGCTCAATCTGTCGGATGTACTGTTGACGGAAAGGCTCCTCATGATTGGATCGATGCAATAAACGAAGGAGAAGTCGAAGTTCCAGAATAAGTTTACCAGATTTTTAATTATTGTTTCAAAATAAAATCGGTAAAGTCAATTTTTATTGAGTTAGCTGTCTAGTTGGAGTTCATTCAATGAAGGGTGGAGTTCTTTCGATATGTCCAAAGTGTTTGACCCAGGATTTACGTTTTGCCAAAACTTTGAGTCTCTTGTTAGCTGTAGTGATAGAGAAAGCAAGTAACAAGCATTTAAATAGTTTCTACAGATTTTTTTTAATTCATTCACCTGGTTTCACTTTCCCAAGACGTCTCTTTTTGCCTTCGGTTGGTGATTCATTTCGTTCGTGTCCTGTTCGATGGTGTGGTGACCGATGTTTACGTCCTTTCCCAACTTTCACTGATTTAAGTTTCCCGTTATCATGAGCATGAGATTCCGGTTCTGAAATTTTTATTAATTCTCTTGGTTTGTACAGCTTTGGCCAAGTTAATCCGGGCCGTCTTTCTCCAACTTTCACCAAAACCGGTTTAGGGCATTAGATACACAATTATGACAAAAAATGAAAGTGAAGTTAGCTGACAAATTTTAACAATTAAAGAAGTCGGCGGGCCTAATTTTTAATTTTTAATAACAATTTTTAATAAATATATTTATATATAATTGTATATTTATATTTATTTATTATATTTTATTATATTTATAATGTTTATATAAATATATTATTAACAATTATTATTATAAATAAATAAAATTAATGATAATTTTTAATAATAATTTTTAATTTCAATTTTGTTGTTCTTCAACCACAAGCCAACTTCACTCCCTCCAACTTTTGAATTTCGCGTTATTTGATTTCTCATATCTTTTTTTGGGAAAGCGACTTTCTACGGCCCGGGATTAACTTGACCATAACTGTATGTTTTATTCAATGTAAATGAGCCAAGATTTTCGGCTCGCATGAGTTGGAAAATATCAGCTCGGGTAACGGCTTGCATGAGTTAGGAAATATAAGCTCAGCTCGGATCCTTACTCAACTCACAGGAGTAGCTCGCGAGCTGACTCGATAGTCCTTTACAAAAGTAGGGATAATATACCATCCTATTCGTGAGTGCCATATTGTCTATGTCCTATAAGACGTTCTATTCACCAGTTTGTGGTTTTTCAACAATTAGTTTAAAGAAAGCACGTTGTACGCCTAGCTTTATTCTTGTAAACAAATTNCCAGTTTGTGGTTTTTCAACAATTAGTTTAAAGAAAGCACGTTGTACGCCTAGCTTTATTCTTGTAAACAAATTTAAAACATTACGAACAGATTTGGAAACAGTTACTGATACTATTCAAATTAATGAAATTAATTATTTTTTGTATATAGAGATGAGCGAAAAATGCGGGTATCTTTAACATAGATACAAGCCAAAGCAACAAAAGTCAATGAGTTGACTCATTGTCTTTGAAATAATTAGCTTTACGTCAAAACTAATGTTATCCTTTCGAGCAAGTCAAAAAGTCATTTTTCATACCATATAATGGTGAATTGTAGCAATTTACTTCAAAATATAACCCGAAAATTTAGGGAGCTAGCTCACGAGTTTTNCCATATAATGGTGAATTGTAGCAATTTACTTCAAAATATAACCCGAAAATTTAGGGAGCTAGCTCACGAGTTTTTTCCGTTACTCGAGAGAGCCAATAATGCTCCAGCTCAGCTCGGCTCGTGAGTCGTGACTCGTCCATTTATAAATGAGTTGAAATATAAGCAGCTCAACTCGGCTCAAACTTGGCTCACTCATTTAGCTCACGAGCTGGCTCAACTCGTTTGCAAGCCTAAAGTTTTAGACAGTGATGACGCGACCAGGTATTTAATAATTTTACCTTGGATTGGTGGTAAGGTGACATCTTTTAGACTATCCCAAGGCAGAGGTGATGGTGGGGGTGTCTTGACTTCCTTTTTGGAAACTTTCTCTTGTTTGGGACGAGTACCTACACGAGCCTTTTCGGGAACAATTTTCTTGATCTCATGCTCTTTTGGTGGAGTCAGTGGTAGAGGAGTCTTAATTTCCTTTATTACTTTTTCAGGTGTGAGTTTTTTGGGATGTAACAGAGCAGCTGCTGCATGGGTCTTCTCATGTTCAACTTGTGTAGCCTTCGACATTCCAACTTGCTCACCTTTTTTTTCTCCACGTTGTGTGTCTGATAGTGGTACNTACCTACACGAGCCTTTTCGGGAACAATTTTCTTGATCTCATGCTCTTTTGGTGGAGTCAGTGGTAGAGGAGTTTTAATTTCCTTTATTACTTTTTCAGGTGTGAGTTTTTTGGGATGTAACAGAGCAGCTGCTGCATGGGTCTTCTCATGGTNTAACAGAGCAGCTGCTGCATGGGTCTTCTCATGGTCAACTTGTGTAGCCTTCGACATTCCAACTTGCTCACCTTTTTTTTCTCCACGTTGTGTGTCTGATAGTGGTACTTTCTCTGGTTTATGATCTCGACCGGTCTCATATTTCTTTTCATTTTGTTCCACAACTTCTGGAAGAGGAATCGTCTCTATTTTAATGTTTTTCTTTCTGTATTTTTTCTTTGGTGCAGGTGAAGGAGGATGCTTCACTATTTCAATAGGTGTCTCTTTAACTATTTTTTTTGATGGATCGGATTTATCAATACCGTCCAGAGCACCTTGCGCTTGATTAGTTTCTTCTGTAACTTTGAGAGCTTTGGATGTGACAAAAGTTCTCCATTTATGATATTGGTTTGCAATTTCCGCAGGTGTTTTTTTCAACTAGTGATAATTGTAAATTATACTTAAAATGTAAATTTACCATTTCTAAAATTCTTTTATTATAAATACCTTCACAGTAACTGAAGTGTCTAATGATCTTTTCATGGCTACTTCTGGCAGGTTTGAATATTTTGATCTTCGCTTTTTCACCTTGACGTCCTCTTCCCAATCATATTTCTTGGCCAGTTCTCTTTGTGTGAACAAAATAACTTTTTGTTGGTCTGTCATATCTTCTGGAATTTCGACTTGCTCTATATCATCAGTGTAAATTTTGGGTTCTTTTTCGTAAATTGATCTCACTGGTGGCAGTCTGTACTTTTCTGGCTTGTCAATTTTATTAGGCAGTGCTGCTCTTTTCTTAGCGACCACTTGAGGAGAATCTGGATAGTCATTGATTCATAATAAAAATCCATTACTATCTATATAAATTCTACCGGATATTTCAATTAAATGTCTCTAGAAATTTAAGTCTCTTGGGACATTCGTAATTGAACGTTCCACGAAGATAAGGTGAACGTAAATACGGCACCCAAGGCACCGTTCAGAAACTGCGGTGCACGAAAATTTACCAACAAAATTTACAGAATGAGAATTTGTTGCAACTGATTATAATAGAACTGAAGTGAGATTCGTACAGACCATGACAAGGGAAAAAATTGCCATGATTAATTGATCAAAATATTGATCCCCCGATGCGAGTCGCACCGTGCGATGCAAAGTGGACAAACATTTTGATGAGGCTAACAACAAGACGGATGTTATTTATTAGTTAACCAGTTTTGGAGCGCCCTGAGGCTGACAATTCCTAATTTGCTTTCTTTTCCAGTTCCTGAACAATCTGTGCTCAATACATTTGATTTCTGTACTACCAAAATTTTCTGTTAACTTATTCTGAATCGCTAAGTACAATCGGCTGCGACATATTTTCATTTTGCATTTTCGATACTGTATTTTCGTGAGTCGTATTTTTCAAACAGTAATTTTGGTGACGTATATTCGACGTCGTATTTTCCGCGCCTTATTTTCATGGAATCGGAATTGGAAGAATACAACACATCGTCAAGATTCATTATGTTTACCTCGATTTTTGAACAATTTCTGTGAAATTTCCCTTGCCTGTTCAGCACGTACTTTGCGTTTGATACTTGTCGATTGATTAATTGAATCATAATATTCTTGATTTGTCATATTCGGATCAGCGTCGTTCCCAAAGTAAACTTCCTTGCCGGCCTGAAAAAAGTAATTAATATAAGTTACTTAAGTTGCATTCCAATCAGGGTCCGTTATTTTTATTTTTATTTTTTCGTAAAAATTAACAAATTTTTTTTTGATAATTATCAAAAAAAAAAGATTTTTTTTTTAATGCAAGAGGCAAAATGGTGATTCCAATGATGTTCGACGTTGTTCTCTCGGTATTAATTCTTCCAAATTTACTGACGAACAAGCCCAGAACTAATTATTTCCACAAATTTTCAAACTAATGCAGGATTTACACGTAAAGAGCTTGAGCGGGAAAACTGAAAATAAAAAATTTATTTTCAAAACGCATCTAAGGTATTTCATATTTTCAAAATAAATTTTTTTTTTGAACTATTTTGCGCATGACTACCTATCGCAGATTGTCAGAAATTACAAACGAATGCCTTACAAGNATTCTTCCAAATTTACTGACGAACAAGCCCAGAACTAATTATTTCCACAAATTTTCAAACTAATGCAGGATTTGCACGTAAAGTGCTTGAGCGGGAAAACTGAAAATAAAAAATTTATTTTCAAAACGCATCTAAGGTATTTCATATTTTCAAAATAAATTTTTTTTTTTGAACTATTTTGCGCATGACTACCTATCGCAGATTGTCAGAAATTACAAACGAATGCCTTACAAGTATGTTCGGTGCCAAAATTCATAATNTTTTTTTTTTGAACTATTTTGCGCATGACTACCTATCGCAGATTGTCAGAAATTACAAACGAATGCCTTACAAGTATGTTCGGTGCCAAAATTCATAATCTATATTGAAAACACATATTGGTGAATTTTAATTGAATAGCCAACAATGCAACATTTCTGATACTGGTTTCTTATTTAAAGCTAAGTAAGCAGTTGACGTTTAGCGTCCTAGAAAGACTCGAGGGATAAGAAAATTTGTCTTAGCGCTCAGATTCTGCCAACCCATTCTCAGTTCAAAAAATTCACTTTCGGGAATTGTGGCTTCAAATTCTAGCGCAAAATTGTAGCGCAAGAAGAGTACCCTTTTTTCTTGTCTGCTGTCGCAAGAATTGACTCTTTCCTCCCCTTCGNCAAAATTGTAGCGCAAGAAGAGTACCCTTTTTTCTTGTCTGCTGTCGCAAGAATTGACTCTTTCCTCCCCTTCGTAGCGCGACGAGAATTTTCTTCCTCCCATTTCCAACTGGGTTAACTTGGAAGAGCAGCTTATTGCACTTTAGAAAGAGATTATTAGTTTTAAGTAACAATCTCAATTAATTTTTAATGTTTATTAAGGCCGGTACGCAATTCATAAATTCTTGTTCAGAATATCTCGAGAAGAATTTCATATGCAGCGAGAATTTCTGCTGAATCTGTCGCCTGTTCTCATCTCCTTCTCAAAGTCTAAAGAGTAACAAACTGCCGAGTAGTTCTAAGCTGTTTTTTTTTTGTTCATGTCATGCGAAAAGGTTACATCAAAAAAATGTCCATTCGTTAAAATGTCATCAATTGGCANTTTTTTTTTGTTCATGTCATGCGAAAAGGTTACATCAAAAAAATGTCCATTCGTTAAAATGTCATCAATTGGCAAAAATTATTTCGCATACTTAACTAATACATACCAGAAGGAGAAATCATCCACATGTTNAATGTCATCAATTGGCAAAAATTATTTCGCATACTTAACTAATACATACCAGAAGGAGAAATCATCCACATGTCGAATTATAACTGATGTAAAGTTCAAAAAAAATTACAAAAAAAAATTGTGAAATGTATTAGGTTTACAAGAACGATTAAAGAGCGATTTTTGACGAAAGAAGAACTACAGACTACTAAAAATCCTAAAAGGCGCTGAGTAGCTGTTGCTGTTTCTTTTTAAGATTAATATACCAAATAAACAACAAAATATGCAACACGTAATTTATTCGAAAAAATCATGATTTTTTCCCTTATTATAATTATCAGTGATAATTATCCACGAACCCTGATTCTAATATTCAGTTCTGTTTTTGGCAAACTTCTAACTTGTGACAACTGAAACACTGGAAATTTTGTTTGAAAAAAAAGTATAAGAACTTGTACAGAGGATTATTTGGGAATTGGTAATCGAGATCCTCATAAGCAGAGTGACGTTGAGTTTTGTAATGTTGAGCAGAGAAGCAAACTTAAGCGTCACACTCCTTATGAAGATCTCGATTTACCAATTCCCAAATAATTCTATGTACTTTTTTAACCCTAAACCTATTCGTAGCATAATTTGAATATAGCAGCTAAGCTCCAGGGTCAGTTTTTTCTTTTTTTGTCTAATTTTTGACTTAAGACGCACCAAAAGTACACAGGGTTTATAATTGATTGGCAAATTGAAGTGGATAGGAATGTGTGGGAAGGATTCTGTATCGCCCGGTGGTTATATGTGGGGAGACTCGTACTCTGACAGTAGCCACGCTAGGCTTTGATCCCCAGAGACAATGACAAATATGAGTATAAACTCTCCTGTGAAATAAGGAGGCCCATGGTCCAGTGTAGAAATACACAGGTTACTCTACTTTTCGTCTCACAGATGTTTTTAGCATACTTTTCTGTTTCAAGGTCAGAGCTTCATTTAGTTACATGGAGTTGGAAGTTTAGAACAATAACTTAAGACTAGTTTTATTTTGCCAACATATTCTGACTCTGTATAATTCGAATTACGCACCATTGTGCATTTGCTACGTCTAATGAAATCGTCGTTGAAGTCGAATCAGTACCAATGCTAACTGACTATCAGTAACACTGACTGAGAGCATAAGCATCGAAAGCCTTGTTGGGGAATATGGCATCAACAAGGATTGGTATTATTATAGTCATGCGTGAAGAATATCTAATGTCCAATCCATGAATNTATTGGTATTATTATAGTCATGCGTGAAGAATATCTAATGTCCAATCCATGAATAGTCAAAATTTATTTTACTTCAGAATCATTGCCGTACATCATCTGATGCCAGTTCCTGAGACAATAGAAAGCAAGTACTCACCACGAACCNTAACTGACTATCAGTAACACTGACTGAGAGCATAAGCATCGAAAGCCTTGTTGGGGAATATGGCATCAACAAGGATTGGTATTATTATAGTCATGCGTGAAGAATATCTAATGTCCAATCCATGAATAGTCAAAATTTATTTTAACTTCAGAATCATTGCCGTACATCATCTGATGCCAGTTCCTGAGACAATAGAAAGCAAGTACTCACCACGAACCNACTTCAGAATCATTGCCGTACATCATCTGATGCCAGTTCCTGAGACAATAGAAAGCAAGTACTCACCACGAACCCCACTAACCCCTTGAACTAGGTTGTCCAAGCTCACGGAAGAATGCGCATACCATGATCGTTTTTATTATCTTATCCATAATTCATATACTAATAACAAATTTGAATTGAAACTTTCTCAGGAGAAATGCACAGAGAAGGTCTAATTAACGAAAATATTTTCTCCGACAATTGAGAGAAAGTTTAAATTCTGGTATTGGGAGGAACGACAACAAGAGAAAGCAAAAAATATTCTCTGTCAACGCAATGATTAACGTAACAGCTTACAAAAATATTCACTTTCAGTTGATTATACTCACCATTGTTGAAAGTTTTTCTTGAAGTTGGTTTTTCTCATGGATTCCCGGTTCTTCCATTTCGTTAATTCTGAGTAAATTACTAATTGGTATATTCCGTCTTGGGATTTCCTTGTTTGTATCCCTGGCATCTACCCATTTATATACTTTTGGATCAAATCGATCATAGGGGTAGCGAATGATATCCATATTGAGATCCAACGGTGTTGTAGCCATTCTGGTGTATCGTCGCCCTGCACGTCCTTCAGTGAGTGAAAAGAGTGTTTGAGTTAGAAAATTAATTGATCGTTTTATGAAGACAGTCAAAGCGACTAGGGAAACAAAGAGAGTCAATTTGGTAACAAGAGTGTAGAACATCCCCATCGTTAGCAAATATCTTAGGTTTTCACAGTTGCCACCAACTACTTCAATACATCCCTAAAATAAAATGGATTGATTGGCTTTAATTGTATCCAATCATAAATAGTAAATTTTAACTGTTGGTTAATAAAATAGATTTATTACATACCTTTGGGTTGAGCCGATATTCTGCCAACTTAGATGAATTGGTTTGTTTCTCTAATTCAAAAATGTCATCTGCACAATAAATATTATGTTTCCAAACGGGTCTGCAGCAACTATGTGGAATTTGAGTAATTTCTCTTCCAAATTGAAGGTAATATTTCAAATCCTTTCTTTCGTAATCATCCCGAACTTCTATTGTTTTTGGAAACCAGTCTAAATCGAAATTAGAATCGTTTTGAGTCACAAAAAGTTTCCCATAATCTTTGTACCCATTAATTCCACAGCATCCCATCTGAAAAGATTTATCAAAACTTATAAATTCAATCCTCTGGGAGTCAATTCACTAACTTACCTACGGGTATGTACACTCACACGGGCTGAAACTAACCAAGCATACCCAAACAAAACCCAAAAACTATTCCTGATTCAGTAAGGGGGTTGAGACAATACTGCTTACCTGAATCTTGAGGTAAGCTAAGTTACCTCTTGGTAATGTGGACGGTGAGAAAAGCGGTGAGGAAGGAGTTCACATCCTACAAAAAAAATCATGTGCGTATTTTTGGTGTTGTCTCAGCAAACTGCTGCTGGAGTTTATTCACAACACTTACACTTATTCCACAACAACAATAATACTCACCGACACTGATCAATTGACAATTTAGTTGTTGAAACTTATGCAATTTCTGCCACATTTCTTCTCCCAGTTTCGTATTAATAAATCCACTTTGGTAAAACCCAGGTCAGTTAACCCCAAACAAATGTCTAAAAGCCGGGTAAGTTGAGATGGCCTGTTTCTCANTTTGGTAAAACCCAGGTCAGTTAACCCCAAACAAATGTCTAAAAGCCGGGTAAGTTGAGATGGCCTGTTTCTCACCTCATCCTCTCACCCTGAATTCGGTAACCAGAAACCCGAAGATGTTACCTTCAACAGACTCCGGGTTTATTCCTCTAGGTAAGTTAGTGAATTGCTCGCATGCCGAGCAATCAAATTTCGATACATCATACATCTCTGAATGATCTAGTGGAACGATTATATTTTTTTTGAAATTTTAAGGGAATATACCCACAGTGGAACACTTGCATTGTCGCTTCAGCGTCTGGAACGGAGGTCTGTATATCTTTTCTGAAGTGTAAAAAGACTAAACGTTTTGTTTCAAAAAATTTCTAAAATTAACACTCTGAAAATCAAGTGTCGTTCTCAGAGATAGTCTAATCTATTGGTCGAAAGTCATTTTCACCAGCTACAAAGACTAACTTTTCTTGACATATTTTAGCAAACTGAGCTTTCACTGCTTGCATAGGTTCTCCGTTATCTAAAATATTTCTTCCAATCATGTTTATTTTTATTGTATAAGCATTCACGATGAAAGATCCTGGACGGTGTTGAACTATATAGCATCCATAAAAAATTTCACCCCCTCCATGCACCTTTGATATACTAGTAGCCTCAACAGAATAGNAAGCATTCACGATGAAAGATCCTGAACGGTGTTGATTCCTTTGACTCCATACGGAGGGGTATGATACAAGATTTTTGATTGTTATACAAATACTGGGCAAGTCTGGATCTAATTTGATATGGGAATTGGAATAGGTCATTTTCACTGGTGAATAACTCGACTCAATAATTTCTGAATACTTTTGCATGAAAAGTATTCCTAAATCTTTTTTTCAAAAAATTGTTGAAAATAGTTCAGTTTGTATATTGTTGGTGCAAGGTTTCAACTGGTGTTANAAATCTTTTTTTCAAAAAATTGTTGAAAATAGTTCAGTTTGTATATTGTTGGTGCAAGGTTTCAACTGGTGTTATCCAAATTGAAATTTTCCGCTTTTCCATTCATTACTAATGTTTATTTACATTCAAGCCTCTTGGAGTCTCTTGAAAAACGGCTCAAAAAAGTTATTTATTTTCAAACCTTTGGCATCATTATTCTAGAAATTTTTTGTATGTTTTTAAATTCAAATCTCTATGCTCCCACCACTACTATTTTATCGATGTCAAGCGCAATGACATCACTGTAACGCTTGAACCAGTGCTCCTGTGTTTGCACTAGAAACATAAACAAAGTTTCTTCATATTCGTTTGACAATACTGCACAGTAAGTATGTTAAACCTATATTAATTTTCATTTGGCTTCGATTTTGTGCCTGCCCTGAAGAGTCACCCCATGCCCCCAGAGTTGTCTCAGGAGCTTATTGTGGCCTTGAAGTTGTCTTGGAGATATAGGGTGACCTTGGTACTTTCCATGTCTTGTTAATCTTTTTCGAAGCACTCCGAGTTGTTATTGCCTTAACAAAGTGTATCTCTTCAATGAGCAGCATTGCAATAAGGCTTTCACGATCTTAATTTTCTCACTGGAGTCTGGATAACCGTACCAAGCCAGCGCAGAATTCTATTTAAGGTGGTCAAGTTGACCCGCTCAAACTACCGTACATTTTGCAGCTCTCTTCCATCTCCACGGTGAATAACAAGCTTGAGATGGAGGACAAGGTGGGACGGAAGTAAGACTTAAAAAATATTTTTTTAGATCTTACTTTGTCTTGTCTACTTTCGTTTCTTTGTCTTCCCCTTTTCCACCAAAGACAAATAAAGTGAACGTGAGTGTGCCGATAGATGGGAGCCGTAAGGTCAACGGTAGTTTGAGCGGTTTAAGAACTTTAACCACTCAAACTACCGTTGACTGCTGCTTCCTTCCAATCCTGATTTTCGAAACATATTACTAACTTACCTGTGAATAATTGACTATATTGATGTAGGTTCTAGGTTGATGTCGATTCAATAAGTTGTCCTCGATTTGCAAGATTGTGATAACAAATGGCACAACTACACTTCTTGTTACTACACTTCACCCACACATGCTTTTATGTTGGCGATTGAATTCTTTCACACCACTTCAACCACCGTCCACACTGCCATGAAGTAACCTAGCTTACCCGAAGATTCAAGTAGGGGGCATTATCTCCACCCNTCAACCACCGTCCACACTGCCATGAAGTAACCTAGCTTACCCGAAGATTCAAGTAGGGGGCATTATCTCCACCCTGATCCAGAATCAGGAGTAAGTTGAAGGTTTTGCTGAGGCATGTTTTAACCCAGGGTAATTCCCTGGGATAAAGAGAAAACTATGGGATGCAATAAGTTACTAACAGCAGCCTGCATTTCGTTGATTTTGTCNATTCCCTGGGATAAAGAGAAAACTATGGGATGCAATAAGTTACTAACAGCAGCCTGCATTTCGTTGATTTTGTCCATTGCCTCGTGTCCATGGTTATCCTTATGAATTGAAAGAATTCCGTACCATTTAAAAAGCCTTGTTAGTTCGTCTGTGAAAATCTTTAAGTTGCAAGAGGATGGCAAGATGAAAAATGCATAAAGTACTGTGTACAGCTCAAGTATGATAATTATAAAATGGTTGATTAAAACCTGTAAATGAGACCAGAAAAATTATATTTGAATTTGAAAAATGATTAAAAAATTTTTTTTACCTTACTTCCAAATGGCAGTATTATGAACAAGAAAAATATTGTTAAAACCCTCACCATGTTGAGCCACTCCTGTCGACCTTGGAAGCCCGCGTACCACATGGGAACGACACTTATTCCAAGTAAATATATGGACAGCATTAGATAATAAATGCACCATGTCCTCATGTCGAAGCCATTTTCTTCTAACATGTTATAATGAAATGTTGACTTGCCAACTGCGACCGTTATGTTGACGGTAATGGATTGGATACTCGGACCCCAGCCCAAAAGTGTTAGGGAAATGCAAAAATAAACCACCGCTACGCACTGAAAATACATGGAACAAAATGAACAAGTATGAATACANGTTAGGGAAATGCAAAAATAAACCACCGCTACGCACTGAAAATACATGGAACAAAATGAACAAGTATGAATACTTACAGTGTGTTCAAATAAGAAAGCGACTTTTTGAGAAATGATTTTGCGGAAAATCAAAAATTGCTTCTAAGTCATTTTTTCATACATCATGAACTGCTCAAGGTACTGAAGACAGTTACTAGGAAAGTTTAGTTAAATTTTCTTAGGTTAAAAATTGTCGCAAGAGCCTAATTTGTGAGAGTTTTNGTTAGGGAAATGCAAAAATAAACCACCGCTACGCACTGAAAATACATGGAACAAAATGAACAAGTATGAATACATACAGTGTGTTGAAATAAGAAAGCGACTTTTTGAGAAATGATTTTGCGGAAAATCAAAAATTGGTTCTAAGTCATTTTTTCATACATCATGAACTGCTCAAGGTACTGAAAANTTTTTTCATACATCATGAACTGCTCAAGGTACTGAAAACAGTTACTAGGAAAGTTTAGTTAAATTTTCTTAGGTTAAAAATTGTCGCAAGAGCCTAATTTGTGAGAGTTTTTAAAACTAGTCCTGGATTTTCGCATTCTTATTTGAACACCCTGTATAATAAAAGAATATAATTATCATTTTCACTTACAGCACACAGAAACAAGCACAGTATGTAAGTAATCTCTATCAATATGGAGAATGGCACTTTGCTACATGTAAAAGAAAAAGTTGATTAAATTATGGATTAATCGGAAGACTCAAAAGAACTATTCATTCATGTTGACTGGTTGAAGTTCCCAAATGGCGATGGGAGAATGATTGATTTGGTAAAAGTAAAATAAAAGCTACTCCTCAAAGATTTGGGAAAGTGATACTTCGATCGATTACGAATCTGGTATTCATTTCATTATTAATCCTGCACTCCTCTGGTCAACTCTCTACGAGGCCGGCGTCTCAACTAAATTTATAAACATCTTCAAAAGTATCTACTCACAAGCTACGGCGAGTGTAAAAGGAGGAGTGGGACGACCCAAAAGTCTTAGAATAGAAACAGGTGTATTACAAGGTGAAGTTGTCAATCCATCTCTGTTCAACCTCTTCATTGAAGAACTAAACACTAAATATTGCACGTGTCTCTTAGAAAGGATCCGCATAAATGGACCTAAAGTACACTGCCTTTTATATGCCGACGATTTAGTAATTGTGGCATCATCAACATAGCATCTAAATTCTTTAAATCAAAACACCTCCAAATTAATATGAAGAAAACAAAAGTGGTCATTTTTAGAAAAGGAAGACGGATCAAAAAACGGATAAATTTACATGGAACGGTAATCCTGTTGAAATAGCAAGTCACTACAAACACTTGGGAATTACTTTCTGCTCGTCGGGCCTAGCAAACCTATCAGCCAANTCATCAACATAGCATCTAAATTCTTTAAATCAAAACACCTCCAAATTAATATGAAGAAAACAAAAGTGGTCATCTTTAGAAAAGGAAGACGGATCAAAAAACGGATAAATTTACATGGAACGGTAATCAGGTTGAAATAGCAAGTCACTACAAACACTTGGGAATTACTTTCTGCTCGTCGGGCCTAGCAAACCTATCAGCCAAAGAAGCAACAACAAGAGGGCTATCAGCTACCGCCACAACACTACACACTATAAAACGACCCAAAGTCTTCTCGCTAAATTCAACAAAAAAATTCCTATCATCAATCATTAACTCAACAACGTATGCAGCAGGAATTTGAGGTCTTCCACACGCCGAGAAAATTGAAAAAGTCCGGCAGCAATTCTTAAAGCGAACACTACACCTATCATGGTCTATTCCAAGATACATCCTAAGACTTGAGACTGGGACGTCCCATATTTAAGCCGAAATATCCAAACTAGCGATTGGTTTCTGGATCAGGATACTCAAAAGCAAGAAGAACACCGTTCTCCGAGATGCTTATACTGAAGTTAGGAAAAAATCCGATTGTCAGAACGAAAATAAATACAACTGGTGCTCTCAAATGGAAAATCTTTTCTCAACTGTTAATCTCGACCACCTATGGACAGCAGAGGATGCGGATTTAACTCAACAATGGAGAAAAGAAACAATTCGAAGAATCAAAGATAAATTATACCAAGAGAACTACGGAAATACGGAAAAGTCAAGTAGAATTCCAGGTTTCTTCAATACTAAAACAACATGTGAAGCAGAACCGTACCTCAATCAAAATAATTTTAACTATACAGTCAGAAATATAGCAAACATCAGACTCGGACTCAACACTATCAGATCAGAAGGAGGCAGAAGAATCGACCTTGGAATGTGGGAAAGAAAAATGTGCAATTACTGCGGAAACGAGAGCTCCTTAGACCACCTCCTATTCCAATGCCAAATCACAGAAAAACTAAGACGTCCTGCATTCTTCCCTAAACACGGAGAAAACCTTCTACAATTTTTTAAATTTCTTGCATGCACCAAATTACTACCAAATCAATACAAAGATTTACACATATTCTTACTTAATACATCCAAACTTTTTCAAAACAGCCATTGATTGGGCTCTGCCATATCAACTAATAATTAAATAAATAAAAATAAATTATTAATCCAGATTCACTTGAATTATTTGGAGAATCAGACAGGACCGCAATTTTAAAGAATTTTGGGGTTGAGAAAAACCATATTCGGAAAACAAAACAAAATATACAGTTCTATCGCATGCAAAAAGAGCGGAGGAAAGGTGCGATTTGGAAAGGAAGAGACAAGCAGAGCAGAAGAAGACTAAAGAAATTATAAAGCAGAAACAATTGTTAAAGAAAATAGTTATAAAAAATGTTAATAAAAATTTAGGATATAGTAGAAATGAAGATAGCAAAGGAATTGGATAAAATAGCAAGGAAGCAGCTAAACATCCAAGGTAGTGGAGTAGATAAAAATGTGAACATGAAAATGAAAAATCGAAAGAAAAAAAAGAAGAGAAAGAAGACAGAAAGTCAGGTAAAGAAACAGGCAATGGAGAAAACAGAAGAGGAAGAATGTTCGTCAAAGGTATTTTTTGGAACCATGATGATGGGTTTTGTTTGATGAGAGGAAATTGACAAAATAACACTTTTAGAAAACAGAGGAAGCATTCGAGTTCTTCAGGTCACTACCACCAAATATGTATCATGGAGTCAGTTAATCAATCTAGAGACAGAATACGAAATTTCGCTCAACAGTCAAAACTTCAATGTAATATTTAGGGAAGAAGGATAATTACTGCGAAATCATCGCAATGTTTGATGATGATGAATATGAATAGATGGGTCCCACCAATATCAAAAANGATAATTACTGCGAAATCATCGCAATGTTTGATGATGATGAATATGAATAGATGGGTCCCACCAATATCAAAAAAGAAAATTGTAGCTGCACTAATTTCTAAATACTTAATCCAACACTCCGTTCTTATTTACTTTCCTACTTTATTTTTAGTACTATAACTCAGTTTCGCGACTTGTTTTGGGTGAATGTTGTGAGTCATGAAAATGTAAGAAAAAAAATTAGTTGTTTTATTTTAGAGCGCAATCGTCAGATTAGGTGTAAAATCTAAAAAATTAAGGCAATAGATTTTTCTCATTAATCCCAAATTTCTTAACAAATTATAAAATTGGCACTACATTGCGTAAAAACACATACCCTATCGTCTTTCATAATTTTAGTACGAAAAGAGTTTTGAGAGATTTTAGGCTATTTCAATTGTGAACCCAAGGTGTAAGTTGCTAATCATAAGATGATAGTCGAAGCAGAGGACATTCAGAAAGGGAATCAAATAGTTATTCGTCGTCCGCACTCATACCAAGTTACCAAGTAAGAGTTATGCCAACGAGAGTTGTCGTGTCACGTGGAACAACGGGGTAGGGGTTTCACTTTGTGTTTGTGACATGAACGAAAGTGGAAAAGGTCATTCACCTTAGTGACTTACTCAAGGTTGCTTATGAGGAATAAAATNTTGTGACATGAACGAAAGTGGAAAAGGTCATTCACCTTAGTGACTTACTCAAGGTTGCTTATGAGGAATAAAATCCAAAAGTCCTCTAAGAGGTTAGCCCATAACTATTATTTTTTTTTAATTTTCANTGCCAACGAGAGTTGTCGTGTCACGTGGAACAACGGGGTAGGGGTTTCACTTTGTGTTTGTGACATGAACGAAAGTGGAAAAGGTCATTCACCTTAGTGACTTACTCAAGGTTGCTTATGAGGAATAAAATTCAAAATGAGGTTAGCCCATAACTATTATTTTTTTTTTAATTTTCATTTTTTTTTCCTGGCTGACGCTTCGTCAGCCAGTATAATTTCAAACTATGTTACTATGACATAATTTTTAAATTTCAATATTAATTTTACTGATTAAAATTTTATTAGTGTATTTTTATTAACACTAAAAATTATTTCGAAAAAAAAATTTAAATTGCAGGTCGACATTTTTCAATATAATTATATTTTTGAATTGTTAATAATTAACAATTCGAAAGTAAAAATAAATTAAATTTGTTTACAAAAGGGAAGGTTTGTTATTTTTTTAGAATTGATAATTTTCCTAAAAATAATAGTAATGGGCTAACCTCTTAGAGGACTTTTGGATTATTCCTCATAGCAACCTTGGACTTACTCATGAGTAAGACCCAGATTTTGTCGTTAAAAAATGCCGATTGATGTACATAAATATGTACCCANATTTTCCTAAAAATAATAGTTATGGGCTAACCTCTTAGAGGACTTTTGGATTATTCCTCATAGCAACCTTGGACTTACTCATGAGTAAGACCCAGATTTTGTCTTTAAAAAATGCCGATTGATGTACATAAATATGTACCGAAATGTTTGAAATACGTGCCAAAATATGTACGTAAAATTTGAACGTTTGACACAAAAGAAACATTTTTTTTGTCAAAACTATCAGAATTTACTTCCGAACATAAATTGTTTCATTTTGTGTAGCGAACAACAGTACAAAACATTATTAGACGTAAGAAAATTACTTTTCGACAATGAGCTTTCCTATATTACAAGGAGCCTCCAGTTTCAGAATTATATTCGACAATTTGCTTCCCAATAAATTGCACAATTTGACTTTTTGGTCCAGTGTTTTNGAAACATTTTTTTTGTCAAAACTATCAGAATTTACTTCCGAACATAAATTGTTTCATTTTGTGTAGCGAACAACAGTACAAAACATTATTAGACGTAAGAAAATTACTTTTCGACAATGAGCTTTCCTATATTACAAGGAGCCTCCAGTTTCAGAATTATATTCGACAATTTGCTTTCCAATAAATTGCACAATTTGACTTTTTGGTCCAGTGTTTTATTTTAGCTTACTATTCAACGTTCTGTTGAAAAAAAGAATTTTTCGAAAGAGCCACTTTGCCACATAAAAATAAATGAAGGAAACTATTAGATTTAGACGCTTCTTAGTAAGGACCATATGCCAAAATAATTTCTTGCTAGTCTAATAAACCACATGAGGTATAATATAAAAAAGTAGTGAATTCGTGTTTAGATTTCTTGTGTCACTTTCCAAACTGAATTAATTTGAAACTGAGTAACTCACTAAACTGATAGATAATTATGNATATAAAAAAGTAGTGAATTCGTGTTTAGATTTCTTGTGTCACTTTCCAAACTGAATTAATTTGAAACTGAGTACTCACTAAACTGATAGATAATTATAGTTTCGGTGTGTCTGGAACTCTCTAATTGCACCGAGTACTAGAAACCCTCATCAAAAATTGTGTCGTTCCATCAAACCACNGTGTGTCTGGAACTCTCTAATTGCACCGAGTACTAGAAACCCTCATCAAAAATTGTGTCGTTCCATCAAACCACGAAAGGCATGATCGACAGGATAAGGAAAACCGACGGTCGAGGCAAGGATGAGCTACATTGAGAATCTTTGTTGAAATAATAGGAAAGTGTGCTTAACTAGCGTTGTTAAACCTAGCGGAAGCTAAACATAGATACAGTAGTCGACGGATATAAAATCTTCATTTTTGCAGCGAAAATTTGGGGTCTTATAACGAATTATTCTCCCATGCTAAATGAATTATACTGGTTCAAAGCCACATCTTGGAAATAGGTCTTACATCCATCGACTTCTGTACATGATTCACTGATGATAGAGGGTTACCTAGACAATTTACCTCTCTGCAGATTCCCATTTCCGTCTCCGAACATATTCTNTTCACTGATGATAGAGGGTTACCTAGACAATTTACCTCTCTGCAGATTCCCATTTCCGTCTCCGAACATATTCCTTTCGTAATTCTTCTTTTCTTCCAGGAACGTATAAATTGAGTCCTTTCGGCACTTTGTAGGAGCGGTTCATTTGCCGAAGGGCACGTTTCAGTTCATCTCGATCAATTTCCTCCGACGCCATAATCTGTATGATTAAGAGAAATTAAAGAATCACAAACTGAAAAATATAAAATATAACAAGATCTCGGTCGACTTTTTAGTGCAACAAAGCAATACAAATGGTATTGGTTGATCTTTTATTATTGTTAGAATTCCAAAGTTCCCATAACAATAATGGAAACCCTAAGAATTTTATCTTTGTAGTTTGTCTTTTTCAAAATGGTACTTCAAAGTAAAGTTATTGAATAATAATTAATTTTATTAATAATTAGAAAGTAGTGCTATTTTTGAATATTTCAGAGATGCTTGGTCAGAATGAANTAATAATTAATTTTATTAATAATTAGAAAGTAGTGCTATTTTTGAATATTTCAGAGATGCTTGGTCAGAATGAATCCGCGCTAATGTATTGTTTCAATCCAGTTGAACCTTGTTTCCTTGAACCTTTCAATAAAAATTATTATTGATGTTTGATTTCTGGACCATATTTAAAAAATTTCTCTAATATCTTTTTCTCATTAGTATTTACTTTATGGTTGGCGAAACTGACGGAGAATGACTACCCCACAAAGGCTTTACACAGAGATTAACAAAAAATATAGTCTGTGGTTGGGTATGACCCCATGTCTTGGGTTTCCGGGAACCAATGCACTACAAATTGTGCTACAGAGCCTAATGGGAAACTTCTGTTTCAAATGCTATCTACGTGATGCTGATCCACCAGTTACCACCAGCAATTCTTTATGCTGATGAAGGATTCATCATCTGTGCTTCTCCTCATCTTCTGACAGAGACGGGGAAGAGTTTCTATGTGTGTGCTCGCTATTCCGTGGGTATAGGAGCAATGCTTCTCTATTCCACAAAACATTAAACCAATGGTTTTAACTTTTCAATGAAGAGATTTAGTGCATGCTATCTCTCTTTGTGGTCGTAGGACCTTTCTGTTGTAGGTTTCATATAAGCANCAATGAAGAGATTTAGTGCATGCTATCTCTCTTTGTGGTCGTAGGACCTTTCTGTTGTAGGTTTCATATAAGCAGTTGGGCATCTTAGAAGTGCAATGTATAAAGATGCAAATATTCGAAACGCTTTTTCTGTTGCAAGTATTGTAATGAAATATTCCTTCGCAGTATCGTTTGTTCCGATAGAATATGGCATTATTAAAGTTTTTATTANCAATGAAGAGATTTAGTGCATGCTATCTCTCTTTGTGGTCGTAGGACCTTTCTGTTGTAGGTTTCATATAAGCGGTTGGGCATCTTAGAAGTGCAATGTATAAAGATGCAAACATTCGAAACGCTTTTTCTGTTGCAGGTTTCCTAAAGTATTGTAATGAAATATTCCTTCGCAGTATCGTTTGTTCCGATAGAATATGGCATTATTAAAGTTTTTATTACAAATGTACCAGAACGCAGTTGGAGTTGCAAACATGGTGACGGCTTTATTAAATTATTCTTCATGAAAACTTATCAAAATATTGATCCAGCTATTCAGCAATTTACCGGCGCCCATTGGATAGTTTTAACTTGTCTCAATAATGGTGTAATTGAGCAGTTAGTTGAAGTGAATTATACCAATGGGACTTGTGTTCCGTTTATCAATAGTCACAACTGCCCAACCTTGCATATGGAAAATTTGATATCCTAAGTTTTGCGCCTGCGCAACTGTAATGGTGACGTGAACCGCTAAAATTCTTTATTGGAAAAACATGTCCTATTAGTCGGCTTGCTATGTGCGAACTTTGAAAAAACTAAATTGATGGAAGCATGCACAAAATGGACATTATCTGTAGTTGTCTTATGCCACATGAGCTAGAGGTTTTTGGTTGTTAGGTAATTGGGATAATTCTGCGAAAAAAATTTTTTCGACAAATCTTTTTTATGAGTCCATGTAATATAGAAGATGCACTAGTTCAAATAGTGCAAGAACCGAGCATCCGAACGAAAAAAACGTGGTATGATTTTTTGCATACTATATTACAAGGCACGCCAAATTAATCCGGGCCTTCTTTCTCCGCCTTTCACCAAAACAGCTTGGGGCAGGCAATACACAATTAGTAAATAATGGAAGTGAAGATANCCGCCAAAATAATCCGGGCCTTCTTTCTCCGCCTTTCACCAAAACAGCAATACACACAATGGGGCAGGCAATACACAATTAGTAAATAATGGAAGTGAAGATAGTTTTATTGTATCACTGTAAAATATCTGTTTCGACGAGATACGTTAATGCAAAGCAATGGAGCAAAGCAGACAGACAGAAAGAGGGGTCGGCAGGTTTTCTTTTGAGTGGATTGGAGTAGATGCAAAGGGACCATAACCCATTCCTCGACTGATTGAGTTCATTCTCTCAACTCTCTGCTGCTGTGGTTAAATAATTAATTTTTGCAAAGGTATGTTTTCTCAAACATACGCTAACTTCATTCCCCCCAACTTTTGGATTTCGCGATTTATTTGCTATTTTAAATTCTTTTTGGTGAAAGAGACTTTCTACAGCCCGGATTNTTTTCTCAAACATACGCTAACTTCATTCCCTCCAACTTTTGGATTTCGCGATTTATTTGCTATTTTAAATTCTTTTTGGTGAAAGAGACTTTCTACAGCCCGGATTTATTTGGCGGGCCCTGTACATTTCCTGAAAAAAAGTTAAGAAAGCATAGGATAAGGAACGTCGAGTCACACCAGCATGAATTCTGTAGTCTGTACACCCAGCCAATGCCTCAGTATAACTTTGCAATTTGAAAATCAAATACAGTGAAGCCCAGTTATGGTGATTGCGTAGGGACCGGCAAAATTTATTGAGTAGTAGTAGTATTGAGTAGTTCATTATATCCCTATATGAACGCACGCTACAATTCAATAATTAACTTGTTCACTATATCCAAATAATTAACTATAAATTCAGGTTTGTCGATGTAGAGAAGTAGAGGGTGATGAAATTTTGCTTGAGACTTTGAGTATGGTCATATGTTATCATGCTGAATTTCCATTTCAAGTAGAGTCCACGTTTCCACCATCTTCTCCGAAACTACCGCAAGAGTGATTTGGCAAGTATACTATTTTGGTCTCTTCTATTGAAATTGCGCTTTGCTGGCTTCGAAGTTTGTTTCTCTGTATCCATAGGCTGTATAAGGCTTGTTGTATTGGCAGGTAGGAAGTGGTGCGTAATGCGTTAAATTATTAATGTCGGATGTATGGGCCGCACAATGTCCAGCAGCAAGAGAGCTTCTCGGTTTGATTGCTGTAAGCTTGTTTTCCTCTGCATAAGAAGATTTGAACAAATTTTTGAGATCATCCAATCTTTCTTGTTAGCCTTAAAAACATGCAAATGCACAACCTTTCTAATTACTTTTAAGGCATCGCGGGTTTTGAAATTTTCCTACGATAATTAGCTTCTACTTTCCGGACCTAGTCATAATTTGTGTTACAATAACACGTTTCAACAATTTTTTCCCATCAGATCGAGTTCTTCTAAGCAACAACGAAAAATATTTTGTAACGCCCGTTGTACACCTAACTCTAAGGTGTCCTTCCTCCGAATGATTCTTCTGAAGATGTTTAAAATTTCAATTTATACCTTACGTCACTGTAACTCTACGGTTGCTCGAGTGATGAGTCGAGTGATATTTCACTTTAGAGGATCAATTTACAGTTGCCGTAACGCCTCACTTCCTCCGTCACTTTCTCTAACTTAAACAAAGTTGATAGCCAACCAACTTTACAACAACACAAGAATAATTTAGAGCTCGTCTGAAGAAAACTTTAACAATTAGGTTAGCGTTAAAATAACTCTGTGTTGTGATCAAACAACTTCTAAATGCGCTAAGAGTGACGGTTGAGGTTATGGCAACGCGAAGATTGACGGGAGAGTTAGGATAAAGTTACGTCTACAACTGGCGTAACTGGAATTGACTTTTAAATTGAAGTGTAACTAAAACTCACTCTAAAGTTCCATCCATGTACGGTGCATAGATGTGTATAGCAGAATAAAGAACAATTCATTGCGGAATTTAGATATATTTCATGAGTGTTCACTATAACATGACAAAATGTCGCTCGGGACACGTAGGTGAGTCACTAAGACCGTAAGTTCAGTACAATCAATTTCATTATAGCCAGACTACTTAACCCATAATCTCCCATTTGCTTTGCAGTGACCGGACAGTATGGTTTGCTATAGTCGGGGTTCTACTATATCCGGACTTCACTGTAATTTTGTTTCCTCTATAGTAAGAGCATCGGTTGTCAAGTGTAACCAAAAAGAATTTCCAAAATAAGCTCCAGCGAACAAACAGCAATATGCGTATCCGTGACTTACTTACTAATGTAAGTAATTTTTAGCATAATCAATCGCAGTAATATCAAGAATATCGTGTTCAGAAATTTTAATGGACACAGTTTTTTTGTTTATTTCTGAATAGTGTCAAGCATTTTTGTAAAAAAAAATAAAAATTCTGCTTAGTAGGACGCTAATTTGGTAAATTATTTCAAATTCAATTGAAAAGTTTTAGTAATATCCTCCATGTCCATGAGTATGATGACCATGACCTAAAATATACGAATATAAGAGTTATAGGAAAAATTTCAAAAATATGAAAAATTTCAAAAATTCAACATTGTATTAGAATTAATCCTGCATTCTTACCACCATAACTTGGGTAGCCATGTGCATGAAATCCATATCCAAACGAATAGTGTGGATTGTAGTGTCCTAGAGAACACACAAATTCAATGTACAGCGGAACACTGGATGTTACTTATTTTTCTTACCATATCCTCCATAGCCATTATGTCCGCCATATCCATAGGCGTTACCATACCCTGATAAATCAGAAATATTTAGTGATTAATCCATTGCTTTTAAATAATTTAAACAAATTATTCACCATGGTGTCCATAACCTCCTCCATACTGACCTTCATCCAAAATAATAATTAAATATATGAATAAACTAGTATAATTATTTAAATAAATCTACACTGAAGCGCATAAACATGGGTACATGGTAGTAAAGAGAATGAGATGGGAGGGCGCATTTCTAAAATTTTTTTACACACACTTTTTTGAGTTAAAACTTTCTCCATGTACCCATGTTTATGCGCTTCAGTGTATAAACTTACCGCCATAGGTACTTTTTATCACTGTTTACTTTAGAAATTAATTAAGTATACATTTGTAAATTTGAAAAGCATACCATATCCATGTCCACCATGGTAGTGCCCTGCAGCCGTTTGTAAATCTTCCTTCTTATCAACAATCTGCGCAAGCACACTTTCTTTTTCCTTCTCTTTTGTTTCTAATTCCACTCCTTGAACCATTGTGAAAATGGCGCATCCTGCGATTAGCAAAAGTACCATCTACGATTTACATGTAAACAAAAACATTACTTCCGAGCAAATAATAGCAAATAACAAAAATCTATTTCAATAAAAAATAACTAATAAATTAAAAAAATTATATATACACATACATAAATATATATTTTTTAAATTATTCGACTTACAATAACTTTATTCATTTTCTTAAACTACGCAAAGGAAAATATTACCGTGGGAAGAGAAAATTGGAACTGTTTGGTTACGATTGATACTCGGCGTCCTTTTATATTACACGCATATGTCACTCCTTTACAGAAGTGCATTCAGAGTTACACATGGAGTAATTAAAAAGTGATACTTTTGAGTTTTGTACGCAAAAATTATCGAATTGAAAAGTTAAGGATATGATTTCTTAATTAAATCACCCAGAATGCATATCATGTAATAATTCCGAATCCTATTTTTGTCTAACATAATTTCCTTAAAAGGTTTATAACGGAAAGCAACAGTCAAGTTTTAGTATTATATGTGCGTGCAATAGAGTGTGAAAAGTAAAAATTTATTCTAGCTGTTAATTAACAATGATAATAAAAAAACATTAGTATAATTATAATTATATGTTACACTTATGAATGTTGTGGGTTCATTTTATACTAAAACTGAAAAACTCATGCTTCCTCACCCCTAACCCTAAAGCAAATTTATTTATATTTTGATTTCGTAATGAAAACAGGAAAATGTGTATACAATTTCCGCATCACTTTCAACAATACAATATATGCTAATTCTTAAGATCTGATCTGCCCTAAATTCAACTGCCTAGCCTGCTATGATTGAGTGAGATTGATTGGTTTATTATTACTATTAAACTGTGCCATCTAACGTTTACTAGGTATTTGCAATGAAATGGTATCTAATGGCATCCTTTCCTCCATAGCGATAGAATGGGATGGTTTTTGATTAGTTTTTTTTTATCAAAACAAGTACAATAATTTCCGATTGTGAAAGTCCAACAAACGCGATGATCCGATTTTCCTACTTCTGTACATGTTATGTTACAGGACTTCTGTTCAACATAATCCCAATTCGTACAGTGAGTGAAATGTCCACCAAGTTTTGAAGCTCCCTGTAAATTTTCAATGAACGAAAAATAATATTGTTTTAGTTATTTCCATTCCTACAGTGTGTTCAAATAAGAAGGCCAAAATCTGGCACTAGAGTTTTTAAAACTGTCACAAATTAGACCATTGCGACACTATTTAACTTACGAAAAGTTAACAAAACTTTCGTAGAAACGATTTTCAGAAAATTGAGCGATTAATAATGTATGAAAATTTTTGACAATCAGTCAATTTATTATTTTCCGTAAAATCATTTCTCAAAAATTTCGCCTTTTTATTTGAACTCACTGTACAGTGCTTGACACAGTTATAGCAGGGCGAAGAATTACTTCTGAGCCGTTCTTTTTGCTGGAGAAAGTGCTCGCTAAAATTATGTCCAGGTTTTTCTATATTAGGAAATTTTTTGGGTCCAAATGATTTTTACATGCGAAAGTGTAAAGGCGTATTTTTAAATAGTCACTGGGATCAAAGGTTATGATTTATTGAAAACAGGTGTTAATATAACTTTATACCTAAGTGTTATAATAACTTTTACATTGATTAGTGTTCTCCATGACTCCCAGTTTGGCCTTGAGNTATACAATAACTTTATACCTAAGTGTTATAATAACTTTTACATTGATTAGTGTTCTCCATGACTCCCAGTTTGGCCTTGAGTCAGAGTCTCTGATTATATAAATGTTGAAAGTGGGTTCTCGGAGTCATGACTCAGACTCCTGGATTTTTGGGAGTCAGAATCCGAGTCATGACTCTTGACTCCAGCGTCCAATCCAAGCAATTTTTTTTTAATTTAAAATAAAATAAAAATTTTCACTTTGAGGCAAATGCACCACTACTCATTTAATTCAGTATCCTCTTATCTGAATACTTAAGCTGGATCCAGAGTCAGTGACTTTCCCTTTCCTTGCCCATGCCTTCGACAAATATCTCGATCCAAACTTTCTCCTTTCGTACCCACCACGTTACCAGGGGAATCTTATAGGCACAAGATGTGAAAACAAAACATCCATAGTTTCCTTTCTCACTTATTTTCCTTGATCTTGCCTTGTTCAACTTAAAGTAGAACCGATTTCTACTTTTGTAAGAGGAAAGGCGAGGGAAAACAGTTTGAGGTTACAAACTAGACTTGATTCACAGCGATCGACAAGTTAATTGATAACAGTGAGTATCTTCAGATGACGTAAGAGTATACATATTTTTTAATTTGTTTTAATATTTACTACCTTTCAAGATTTTTAGGTGAAAGAATTCATGATCCAAAGTTACTCACTTCAAATTAGAAAAAGCACGAGGTGAGAAAGGAAAGGGAAAGTCAAGGTCAGAAACATGGAGAAAGTTTGGATGCCATTGAGGGATGACTTGAGCACCTCATGGTAACAGAAAGGAAAGGGAAAGGCAACTCCAGTCTAAGCTTTAGTCAGCATTCTCTTTACAAGTGGATTAAAACAATTTCATCGTGTTTTAAAAGCGATTCGATTACCGTTGTAAACTAACCTGCGGTAATTACACGTATATTATTTGCCGTCTTGACTCAACGTAATGTGACTGCAAACACTACTCGATTTTCTGTTTCCATTGCTTATTGTACAAGTGCTCGCAACTGAGCTCTCAACTTGACTTGAATTAGTATCTTCAGATTCTAAATCCACAATCTCATAATCGCTATCCTCGCACACATTTTCCATTTTAAATAATTTTTAAAACTAGGACTTCCAGGGCAAAACACTTGTGCAAAAGTGTAGAGGCAGTGGGAAGTGATTTTAGATATGATATACACCAAGCATTAACATTAGAAGCCAAGGATACCTGACTGGGTTCCCTAAAGTACACGGTTAGGTACACCATAGTATACCTCACCAGGTAAATAAATGTATTTGCCCAGGTACCACAAATATCGGTAAGGCTCATTCGTTCAGAATTTCTTCAACAAACTGGGACATTCAGCAATTTATTAGATTCAGCGATTTAATTTTCAGCGTCGAAGAAGACGAGGCACCTTGCGGGGAATCCCAACGATTTCAGATACTGAAATCGCTGAGTTTCCCCGCCAGGTACTTGTGGTCCATGGGGTACTAAAGCAGGTACCACATAGGCTACTTACTCAGGCATCTTGGGGAACCCAGTCCAGTATCCGTGGCTCTTACTGATAGATGGGATTTGGAAATTCTCTGCAACTCATGCAATGCTGAAGTGAAAGGGAAATGAGAAATATGTTTCTTTCTCTTATTATTCTTGCAAATATAGAGTAAGAGTCCATGACTCTCAAGTTTGGGAGTCGACTCCCAGAGTTCTACTCTAAATAGAATACTCTAGAACTACTGTTCTCCATGACTGACTCTTACTCCGAAAAGTGAGTCAGAGTCAGTCGTGGAGAACANTGACTGACTCTTACTCCGAAAAGTGAGTCAGAGTCAGTCGTGGAGAACAGTAGTAATGATCCCAATGAGTTGATATAAAAATCTGCCTCTCTGGATTTGCATGTTTCTTCATGTAAAAATATCACTTGCACCGAAAAACATTATTTTATCCGAGCACATTCTCCGGCAAAGAGAACGCGCAAAAATATTAATTTTTTGCTAGTCTATAATTCTGCCCAACACTGTATATGTGAGTAATTTGACTGCAATGAAGTGTCAGGTATATTGTCATATATTTTTCTTTGTTTACAGGTTCTTTGGCACATATGCAAGCTCCTTTGTCTGANATGACTCTCAAGTTTGGGAGTCGACTCCCAGAGTTCTACTCTAAATAGAATACTCTAGAACTACTGTTCTCCACGACTGACTCTTACTCCGAAAAGTGAGTCAGAGTCAGTCGTGGAGAACAGTAGTAATGATCCCAATGACTNCAGTCGTGGAGAACAGTAGTAATGATCCCAATGAGTTGATATAAAAATCTGCCTCTCTGGATTTGCATGTTTCTTCATGTAAAAATATCACTTGCACCGAAAAACATTATTTTATCCGAGCACATTCTCCGGCAAAGAGAACGCGCAAAAATATTAATTTTTCGCTAGTCTATAATTCTGCCCAACACTGTATATGTGAGTAATTTGACTGCAATGGAGTGTCAGGTATATTGTCATATATTTTTCTTTGTTTACAGGTTCTTTGGCACATATGCAAGCTCCTTTGTCTGANAGTGTCAGGTATATTGTCATATATTTTTCTTTGTTTACAGGTTCTTTGGCACATATGCAAGCTCCTTTGTCTGAGCAAACCGCGCCTTTCTCACAAAGCTCCACGCACGTATCGTTACTCAAGTTTAATGGTTCTTTCGTTTTGCAAGACGTGTATGACTGATATGTTAAACATGTCTGAAAATAAAAATAAAATGTAACATTTATGTTCAGAAAAAGTGAATTGAAAAAGTTGAGAATGAAGTGTACCTTTTTTGAAGCAACTTACCATCAACAGGATGAATAATTGTGTGTAAATAAGAACATCATATTGCTTCATCTTGGGATGACTGTTTGAACGATGAACACCAGGTTTATTGACGACAAATGCCTCATTAATTTGACACCTGCCTCATTAATTTATTTGACTACATTAGCCTAGTAACTATTCTACCAAATGAAACAAAATTGTTATTGAATTAGTTAATGCTTTACTTTCACATTTGGATTCAATTACCTGAACTAATTCCTTAGAATTTTAAAACTTAGACATTAGAGGCGAATGGAACCATTGAAAAAAAATAGCTGGACACATAATTACTGTCACATCTCAGACTTTAGTGATAAATGAAAATGAGAAATTCGCGACCGGAAGAAGACGGTGTAAGGTCCCTTAAATGTTACTTATACAAATCTATTTAGTGATTTGACCTCTAGAGGTCACCTAAGGTCACATGAATTTGTACGTATGTGTTTTGGTTCAATCGACCTGAAACTCAGTATATAGCTAGGTTTTACCATCTGCAACAACCAGAACACATGTACAACTGCATGTTTACCGACTTTCAAGGTTCAAGTCGATTGAATCAAAATACATGTACAAGACTTGGGTGTCATGACTTTTTGCTAATAAATAAGTCCCGGAGTTTGGCATATTTGCATATTNATACATGTACAAGACTTGGGTGTCATGACTTTTTGCTAATAAATAAGTCCCGGAGTTTGGCATATTTGCATATTTTTCTTGCTTAATCTGATTCATCTCAACGTTGGGATCTTTCCGAGTTTGACCTTTCTGACACGAAATCTAGTTTGATACTACATATTTTTACATATTTTCAGCTTTTCGCACATATTTGCATATTTTTGATTTATTGCACATACTCCACATAAATATTCCTATTATAGCAAATAATTTTCATGATTTTGACGATGTTAGGACATAAAAAATTTCAACAAGGAACCAGCATGACAACTATAAGAGCAACTCATAAACTGGTTGCGTCCTCCTGAATCGGTCCTCCTTAAATGTGGATTGATTGAATTTCTATATGCGATATTCATAATTTATCTAGTAGGTTGCGAAGCCTATAAGACTAATATTATTATTTTATTAGACCAGCTAGAAGTTACTTTTGGCCTATGGTCCTAACCAGGAAACGTACACGTCTAATANATTATTATTTTATTAGACCAGCTAGAAGTTACTTTTGGCCTATGGTCCTAACCAGGAAACGTACACGTCTAATAGTTTCCTCCATTTATTTTCGTGAGGTCAACTGATTCTTTGGGAAAATTTTTTTTCAAAAGAAAGTTGAAAGTAAACAAAAATTCAAAATGACTGAGCACTGGACCAAAAAAAAAATTTTTTTATATAATTTATTGGAAAGCGAATTATCGAATATAAATTCTGAAACTGTGGAGACTCACTGTATTGTAGGAAACATTATTGTCGTAAAGTAATTTCCGTACGTCTAATAATGTTTCGAACTGCATTTTGTTACAAGAAATGAAAGGTAGTGTAGTGTAAACCAGAGTTCGAAGTATTTAAAATAGAACCGTACTGTTAGTAAAATCGAATATTTAAAAATAATCTATTATACCAAATGAAACAAAATTGACTGAATGTTTGTTAACTTTACTTTCGAATTTGGATTCAATTACCTGAACTAATTCCTTAGAATTTTAAAAATTAAAAACGAATGGAAGCGTTGAAAAAAAAAGAGATTGACACATAATTCCTATCACATCTCAGACTTTTCGTTATAAATGCAATTGAGAAATTCGGAACCGGAAGNAGAACCAATTCCTTAGAATTTTAAAAATTAAAAACGAATGGAAGCGTTGAAAAAAAGAGATTGACACATAATTCCTATCACATCTCAGACTTTTCGTTATAAATGCAATTGAGAAATTCGGAACCGGAAGAAGATGGTTTGTAAGGTCCCTTAAGACTGAAACACGATTGCATTTAACTTATAAGAATAAACTCTCCCAATTAATGTCCTATTAATTTATACTTAACTAATGGAATCGACACATTTCTTCTTTGTCACACTCTTGAATGACTTGGGAGAATTGTTTCCGGAATTCATCGAATGAGCAGTGGATTTGATCACAAAAGGGTAATTGAATCTCCTTCTCTTGAAATAACACACCGACTTTATATGCATCGTTTGAACATCTGGAACAAATTGAGCATAAACAATGAATTTGTTAATGCTAAAAAAAAACAGAAATTTCAAATTTCTTACTTATAAAGTACAACTCCTAGATTAGATGCGAAAGTGTCAATATGACTCGTTCTCCATTTCCGCCCAGCTTGAGAATGAAAGTTGTCACTACNGCATCGTTTGAACATCTGGAACAAATTGAGCATAAACAATGAATTTGTTAATGCTATAAAAAAAACAGAAATTTCAAATTTCTTACTTATAAAGTACAACTCCTAGATTAGATGCGAAAGTGTCAATATGANAAAAAAAACAGAAATTTCAAATTTCTTACTTATAAAGTACAACTCCTAGATTAGATGCGAAAGTGTCAATATGACTCGTTCTCCATTTCCGCCCAGCTTGAGAATGAAAGTTGTCACTACGAAGTGGCTCACTATCGTTGAATAGACCTAAGCGGGCGAGAAGTTTTAGATTTGTACCGCTGTGGGTAAAGTAAGATATAACATTTGGAGCATCACTGTGTCCTTTCATTCTGTTCCTGTGAATTAAATTGTAAATAATACTTGAAGTTAAATTATTCAATTAAGTTGAAGCTTCTTACTCGAAATTCATGATAATGTCGTTGATAGCAGGACAAGCCAGTTTATAAGTAATCTCGTAGCCATATCCATCAATCCAATAATAATCAAGATCCTCAAAATATTCTAAAACTCGAAAATCTTCTTCACTAAACACAGCACACCACGGTGAAAGTGTAGTAGGGTTCCAGGCAGTCTCAAAAGAACATCCTAAGTACATAATTACCAGTTGCTCTTTCGATAATTGATTTTCTAATCCCAGTCTCTCAGTTACACGCTCAAGAGCATGCTGAAATTGATGTGAACCTTCAAATAGCTTTTGCTCTTTGTACGCTTCAGGGTTCTTGTTCACTTCTTGCTTCCATTTTGGACAATCTTTGTAAAACTATTTAAAATACGAGGAAACAAGAGCTATTATTAGTTAGTCGATGTTTCAGTTCCAAATAAAATTAAAACTAACACGAAGAATCGGATCTGCCTGCAGAGCTTCCGGATACCATACATTCTGGTGGTCATCGCCGAATAGGCCTTTACTGAATGCAATAGCGCTTTCCTCTGTCCTCTGAGTCTTCGTATACTTGAACTGAAAAAATAAAACATGAAAATTTAAACTTACATCAACTTCACTGGAATCTGATCTACATTCTACCTTGAAAGAAGAATTTGTATATTGACTAGTGAATAATTGAGGAAATCTTTGTTTATATCGTTTAGCAATGTCGTGAAGCTCATTTGCTCCTTGTTCAACCAACATTTTTTCATTGGATTCTTTTAGGTTCGGATATCCACCCCAAGATTTTAAGCTAGAAATCTCATTCTCACACAGTTGACCTAAAATAGTAGACGATAGCAGTTAAATGTTCAACATTTTACTTAATTATTGTTACCTCTACCTAAGTGATGATTTTTTATAATGTCGTCCCGGAGTAACGGTAAGTTAGTTTTCATATCCGTGATTACGTCAGCACTAGGATTTCTCGTGCCGTGCCGTATAAGCAACCATATTTGATGTGCCGTACATTCTAAGGTTACAATAAAGATATCGGTATATATCGTTAAGTGTTCAATGATCGAACGGTTGAATCATCCATTAAATTATAGTGCGTGGGGGCAAGGTTTTTTTTTTCGTTTTTTTTTTGGCATAGAGATCTGTTTCAGGACATTCTGAAGCGATTCTGAAAATTTTTTGAAAAAAAAATTTTTTCAAAAATTTTCTAAGTAAGCAATTATTTGAAAATTTTTTTCTCAAGCCCAAAATTTTGATTTTGGGTTCGACTTTGATTTTGGTTTAACCCAAAACAATTCTTCTACAAAAGTAGCTCAGTATGAAAATCTGAAAAACTTTTCCAAATGAAAATTTCCTCTGCGGTGACCCATTAAGGTCAAAAGTCAGGTCAAAGGTTAGGTTAATTTACACTGCACTTATGGGTTGTAAGGTAAAAATTTCAAATAAAAATTTGGTTAAATTTTCAAGGTTTGATTAAAATTTCAAAGTAAAAAATTTGAAAAAAATTTTGAAAAAAAAAATTAATTTTTATTTAATTTTTGACAAAAAATTATTCAAAATCGGTGCAGAACATCCATTTATAAGCAAACAACAAAAAAAAATTAAAAAAAATTTTTTTTTTTTACTCTGTCTCCACTATAGGAACTTTGGAAGTTGACCTGACTTTTGACCTGAAGCGGTCAACTCAGAAAAAATTATTGTATATAAAAGTTCTTCAAATTTTCATTCTGAGCTTGTTTAAGTCAAAGAGAATCAAAAATCAAAAATTTTCACTTAAAAAAAAATTTGTACTTCGAAAAAATTTTGGAATTAGAAAATTTTCCAAAAAAATTTTAGAATCGCTTCAGACTGTCCTAACACGGATTCTATGCGAAAAAAAGTGAAAAAAAATTTCAAAAAAACTTAGAAAAATACGTGATTCACCCGATCGAACCCTCAATCAACTAATTAATAATTGATTATAATTACTCATGCATCTTACTGCATGAGGCATGACACTGCGTATCACTATAAAAAATTAACCACCTGTNTGATTATAATTACTCATGCATCTTACTGCATGAGGCATGACACTGCGTATCACTATAAAAAATTAACCACCTGTTAAGATGCTCCCTGGTCCGGCGTCAAGATCCACGTGATAAGGTGACTTTGTTGACATATAGCGTCTCGCGTTCTCGAAAGCCGAGTGACATTTTGGAAAAATCTTAATATAACTGAAATAACATCCAATTACAATAGCTATACAAGTTACTGTGACACCTGTGAATTTCAGTAGTGTCATTTTCCAACTATCTATTCCTTGTCTTGGCATCAATATTCAATTTCCAACCAAAACATTCACCTTAGTATTTATCCAAGTATATAACCAAGGTTTCTAATAGGAATTTTGAAAAATGTCTGATAAGGTTAGTCCATAACTCTATTCATTTACAAATTTCGTTTGTTTGAATGATGTCGGATCGACATATAACTCCGTTCCCAAGGTTATATTTTAATATATTACGAAACCGACATTGGAAAATTAAAATTTATCACACGTTTTTTGTAAATATCTCATAAGCAAACTTGATTTATACTAATAAGTAACCAGAGTCAAGATACCCGATCTCGAACCCTAGCCCTGACCACGAAAATCCACGACACAGCCCAGCTCTCGTAATTTCGCGGAGAATATTGTACTGAAAACCTACGTGTGCTACCCATTTGAAACGAAAAGACACAGAACATACAGCAGTGCAGTTCCCTTATAAAATCACCCATTTCACTGACCAAATTAAACTATGGGTACAGCCCGGACAGCAGTGCAGTTCGCTTATAAGTTAAATTTCACTGACCATATTCAACTATACTGCGTCAGGTTTTTGACAAGTGCATCGGCAATAATCCGATGCAAAAGCTAACCTAACTTAAATGTAACCTAACAACCTAAATCTAATCTAACAACCTCAACCTACGCTAACCTAAACTAACAACCTAAATTACCTGACAATGGGCTTTAGTTACTTGTCGATTACTACAGTATTGTTAGGTTAGGTTGTTAGTGTTAGAATTAGGTTATTAGGGTTAGGTTTATGTTAGATTAGGTTTAGGTTATTAAGGTTAGGTTTAGTTTATTAGATTAGGTTTAGATTGGTAGGTTAGTTTTAAATTGTTTAGGTTTGATTAGGTTTCGGGTTTTATGTTATGTTTAAGTTGTTAGTGTTAGGTTGTTAGGTTAGGTTAGCTGTTTGCATCGAATAATTGCCGTGGCCGGCACTTGTCGGAAACCTAAGAACTCAGTATAGCTGATTTCGTTAGCTATATTTTATAAGCGAACTGCACTGCTGTCTGGGATGTGTCTTTTCGTTTCGAATGAATAGTACATGTAGGTTTTTAGTATAATGATTTCCGAGTAATTCCGAGGGCTGGGCTGTGTCGTGGATTTTCGTGGGCGATGCTGGGGTTCGAGATCGGGTATCTTGACTCTGGTAAATAAGTTACTCTAATTTAAATAGATAAGGAACCAGAGCCAAAACTCACTCGTCGGCTGAAATTGTATTAAGATAATTTCCCCCATTTCTGCCCTCAAAAGTGGAGAAAATACGACCGAAAGAGTGAAATTAACAAAACTAGCCGACGCTCGCACGGCTAGTGCTGCCGCGGGGATTCCATTAAGTAACGAAAGCAGATCAACAAAAAATGGTGTAGCAGATTTTGAACAAAGCAGGGAAGCAAACGAGGCAGCGTCTGTTAGTTGAATGTCGTAATAAATGATATCTGATATAGCCGTATAATAAATAAATAAATCATGGTTGAGCCTTGAGCGTACTTGGGGTTTGTCAGCAAAGCCTGTCCATGCCCAACGTTTGATCAGTAGATAGAGGCTAGGATTTAGTCCCCTCTTAAAATGGATATATGTATAACAAAATTTATAATTTTTGGCTATTTACAAGTTAATAGTTTTGGGCTATTTAAAAATAAAATCCTAATTCGTTACTCAAAAATTTCTTTGTAAACGCTGCAACAGTAACCATCTACAAATTTACCTTGTCTGAGAGATTGTACAACTTTGACTTTCACGTTACTTTTACTCGGGCACGTCGTTCTTTACCTTTGCTTCGGCCGTGAATAAACACGGCGAAGATAAATGAATACCAACATTTGACAATGACTGTCCTTGTGATTTGTTGGTTGTCAGCGTTTCCAACCAGATCCAGCGCATTATATTATTTTTAACTTCTTATAATGCCCGCACCTCGCTTGTTGATGCCATCATCCTTTCCACCTATGATAGCATTTTCCCCGTCCATGCCCGCATCCTTCACGTCTCTGCTTGGCTCCATCCCGACCTTGCCCGTAACCCTGCCGTACATGCCCTCATTCATTTCTCCATGCCCGCATGCCTCCCGTCCGTACCACGCATCCCTGTCGTCCATCACCGCATCGCTTCCGTACATGCCTTATTCCTCCGGTCCCTGCCCGCATCCCTTTCGTACATGCCTACACCCCTTCCACACATGCACGCATCCCTCCCATCCCTGGCTCTATTCATATCCTTGCTCGCTCCTTCCCTCCCATTCCTTATCCACGTATCCCTTTTATCCCTGTTTCAATCCATCAAGAGTCTGCCAGCATCCCTTCCGTACATGCCCAAATCGCAAATTCATTAAAAAATATTGAAATAGTATGCCAAGCTAACCCAAAATATATTGGGTTTGTTTGCCAATTTCACCCAAAAAACTCGGATAGGATCCCTGGTTCACCCATACAATACTTTTCTCTTATGCCTAGGTTCACGCAAAAAATATTGGTCGTATCGCGATTTCACACAAAGTGTATTGTGGGAGTGTAGAGTATTCATTCAAAGTATATTAGGGTTGTATGCCAAGATCAAACAAATATATTAGGTTCGTATGCCAAGTATGCGAACAATACAAAAATATATTTGCAATCGTTTTCTCAAAATTTATCAATTTCACACAAAGTGTATTGTGGGCGTGTAGAGTATTCATTCAAAGTATATTAGGGTTGTATGCCAAGATCAAGCAAATATATTAGGTTCGTATGCCAAGTATGCGAACAATACGAAAATATATTTGCAATCGTTTTCTCAAAATTTATCAACGTCGAATACGAAGTTCACCCATAATATATTTCGTATGTATGCCATGTTCCCCCATTAAATATTGTAATACGTTTACCCAAAAAAATTAGGGTCGTATGTCAGGTTCACCCAAATGATATTGGGGTCGAATATTAAATTCACCATAAAAATTTGGGGCATACGTTAGCTTAATCCAAGAAATATTGAGTGGAGTATGCTAAATTCACTAAAATATATTTTTATCGTAGGCCAAATTCACGCAGGTATATTGGGGTTGCATGCCAAGTTTACTCAAAGTATATTGTGTTTCGTATGCCAAGTCATTCAAATATTGTTGGGTGTCGTATGCCAAGTTTACCCGTAAAATATTGGTGTCGTATGCTAAGTTCACCTGTAAAGTTGGAATTGTATGCCGAGTTCACCATAATATTTGGATTTTATGCCAAGCTTACCCAAAATAATTTTGGAATCGAATACCAAGTTCAAACAAAAATATTCGAGTCATATGCCAAGCTCACCCAAAATTCATTTATGCCAAGTTTACCAAAAAAAAATATTGGACAAACAATATTACCCTTACTACTAATCGAACCTCCAATTGATTCACCGAAATTCTTACTCCATAATCACCAGCCAATTGATTTTTTAGACATGAATAGGATTTTAAAACCATTTAAGTTAACTTATGCAAGTGTGTTAGCAAACTTCACTTTATTATGAAACGTCAGTCGGGTGACAATCTAAGTGTATATAGATATCACTATGTATGTCTTAATTTTCTAAAAATTAATTAAATAAATCATGTTTTTTATCATTTTTGGGGGAAACAATTAATCAAGCAGCCTTATATCTGCATCAGGACAATGTTGTTTATATTTTTTGGAAAAAAAAAATTAACAACACCCCAGCAAGAATCGAACCTCCGACAAAACCCACCAAACCCCCATACCATAACCACTAAACCATTGCAGTATGTAATGAACGTGGTATTGTTTTAAAAATATAAAAAAAATCTTAGAAGTAGAGTGAACATGCCTTTCACATTCCATCTCTCAAACTAAAAAAAAAGCCATATAGAAACTATGACAATTTTTTTGCTGTATTCTCTCTATCTCTTTTCCCCATTTTTCATTATAAAATCAAAAACTCGAACATTTGACCTCTGACCTTAATTAAAATAGCATGAGTGACATCACAAATACATACCAATGATAATTGTAATAGGTTACCCTATATCTAAATTGTTTAGTTTAAGAGAATTTGTGTGTCAGACGCGAGCAAACACACTGAATTATAATAGAACATTGCTTAGTTTAAGAGAATTTGTGTGTCAAACGCGAGCAAACACACTGAATTATAATAGAAGATACTTCATCAAACGACAGAAAAAGTTTCTTATATTATTGTATTTAGAATGATCTTATTGATTAATTCTGTCAAGCGATTAGTTGGAAGAAGGGAATTATAGCATGGGCTGGTTGTCCCTCTTCCAGTTCTGCAAGAACAACATATGCGTTCTCAGTTGCATTTGGCGGGCGAGCGATTACTGCTCAGTTTTTACGCATATAATTTTCGTAACTAATCGTTCGGTTATGAGGATCAACGGCTGCGTGAGAAATTCCATTTAAAGGGAAATGAAGTGGGAAGAATCTTTGATGAAACACATCAGTGAGGGTAAGCCTATGTTTAAGGTAAAAGAGACGATAAAGAGAGGGAGATCATCACTAAATGTTTTCTTTCAAAGCATTCACGCTTTGTGTTTCTCAAGCAACGCTTGATGATGATTAGATGAACTTAAAATTGAATAAAATATTCGTCCTCTATAGGATTACTCAAGAGACGGATAAGTGAAAATGACCTTAAACCGGAGTTAATAACGAAAATGTCATTTTGAAGTATTTTTTGTTGGTTTCAAATAGCGTATTCATTTATAAAGCAACTAACAATGTCTATCTCCGGATGATCGCAGTACTATTCAATTTTAGTTTGGATAGAACAATTGAAATCAAGTCGCCCATTACCTATTACACGATTTTTGGTCCTATTATTATAAATTTAGTTTGTATTATATTGATACTCACTGTTTTAGCAGATAACAAGCTTAAATTATCGTCATATCAATTGAGTTGACGATGCGATGACAAATATCTTGTGATTTTTATTTCGTGTACAGTTGTTTCGCTTGACGCGATTCAACTTATCATGATGTGGATAGTTCTCATTTGTAGAACCGTGGTGACGCTTTTTAACATAGTTACTGTATTGAATTGTATGTTACTGTATGTATTGTATTGTATTACTGTATTGTTTGTCAAAAGGGATATTAATAAAATCCCGAATTCAAGTAGATTGTACGAGTATACTCATTCTCGGATCATGAGAGCAGAGCAGAAGACGATTAGTTTACTCGTTTCTGAATTATAGGGTCAATATTCGCGTTTGTTCATTGTATTTATTCAAGTTCTGTCGAGTCAAATAATTTTTCAAAGTGGTGGGCGTAAACATTCGGATATCACAATACAGTAAGTATTCCAATTGCACAACGAACTCTGAATGGCCATATCAACTTATAGCCAATCCCTTCTCCAGTTAAGTACCGTAATACTTCGCTTAGGTGCATTTATTCTGTCTTCTGTCTTAGCAAACCAATTGATTATAGTTTCGTCTTTTACATCGTTCCACGACTGGCAGACAATCTCAATACCACGAGCAATAGTGACATGAGCAAAATTGTGCCCTTCGTCAAGAAATTTTATAATTAATTTTGAATAATAGCATTTCAGGGAATTAATAATACCAGCGTCAAGCGGTTGGCTTTTGCTCGTAGTATTGGGAGGCAAAAAAGTAATTCTACATTAATGTAATTTTGATTATACCAAATGTGACCCACTGGAGGGCTGCGGGAACCCACGGAAGGGCTGAAGGAAGCTACAGGAAGGCTGCGGAAACCCACGGGAGGGCTGCAGAAACCCATGGGAGAGGTGCGGGGCGGGAACCCACGGGAGGGCTGCCGGAACCCAGTGGGGAGCGGAGAGAAGCCACGGGAGGGCTGCGGGATCCCACTGCAGAGATGAGGGAAGTTACAGGAGGGCTTTGGGAACCCACGCAAGGACTGCTGCAATCCAATGAAGAGCTGAGGGCAGATAAGGGATGGATGAGAGATGCTATAGGAGAGCTGCGGGAACCCATGGGAGGGCTTTGGGAACCCAAGGGACGGCTGGGGAATTCTACAGGAAGGCTGCGGGAACCTACGGGAGGGCTGCGGGAATACACGAAATAGATGCGGGAAAACAAGGGAGAGCTGGGGGAAGACACGGGAGGGTTGCGGGAACCGGTTTATTTCTGCTCAGATTTTGTATTTGAATGCAAAACGGCAATATCGCAGTTCAGAATCGTTGACTGGACGTTTTTCCAATCGCGCAGCATCCAAGGTATACTAAAAACTATTATCCACGTTGGCATGGAGTTTAAAAATTTTCTATTTATTAAACCAAATTGAATACTTCTTGAGGTCAATGAAGATGGTCATTGGATAGAGGAGAATGGTTTGAGCAAACCCATAAACTCCTAAAAATGTAGAAAAATAAACTTTTCTGTAATTAAGAATTTAAAAATGACCGGATAAGAATCAGTTCGCATAGTGTGTTAAATAATGTATTAAGTTAAAGAGTAAGTAACGGTGCTTGTTTTTAAAAGGAGTTAAACTTATGTTGTGACTTGAAGTAAAAAATTGCCCTCCAAACATTTGAACATACACGGTACTCGCCGACTGGGCGTACAATGTTCGTTGCGCAATTGGAATAAGTACTGTAGGCTTTTGCTTTTTGAGAATTACTACAAAGATTTAAAAAATCAATTAAACTTCTTGAACTGAGCCAAAGTTATAAAAATTATTGCTGCAATCAATTTTAGTACAGTTTCTTGTGTTTGTAGTTCAAACCATTTCGCCATGGCACAAGCAATTATTGGCCATCCAACCAATCCCAACCGGTTTGGTTGGGTTGGGATATGAAGTGTTGAAAGAGCTTTTAAGTTGAGTTGGGTTGGGGAGACTTTAAATAATTCTGAAGTTAGGTTGGGTTGGGGAGACTTTAAAACATTTCGAAGTTGGGTTGGGTTGGGAGAGGCGTTTGTGTTGCCCATCACTGGCCGCAAGGGGCGAAAGTCAATTCAACCTGTCTATTTCAACCGGTTGAGAATTCCTGGAGTAGACGAATAATCGGTTGCACTGAAAGCTACCACTCAACACGCTCTAAGTCACGGGAATTGTAGGAGTATTAAGGCTAATAACTCCGTGTTGTAACTGTCCCGCTTTCTTTCTCCTATGTTCGTTGTTAACTATGCGATTCAGAATAAGTTAAAAAAATATTTTTTGCCATTTTTGTCATTTACTTGGTATATTGAAAACAAATGAGAGAAAAAAATTTCTGTTAACTTTTATCGCATTGCTAGGTAGCAAGTTAATAAGCAACGTAAGTAGATTTGAAATTTTTTTGCGGGATTCAAAATTAACCTGAGGTCTCTTATGAGGAATGCACATAATGCGTCTTAAAAAATGTACACTTTACCACCCAGCCACCCAGAAAACCGTGTCATCCACTAGATGATCAACTGCAATGTATAACTACAACTACACCGAACCTTACAACCCCGTCCTCATCGTCGATCAAAATAGAACACAGTTAGGTGCTTACCAATTTTATTTGAGTCAGCTCTGTTTTGTTCGATTTCTCTACTCAAGGTTTATATTTCATTAATTTGGCAAATTGGTCATAATTATCGCACAACTAACACAAATTTCGGTTGTAGTTAATACGTAAATTAAACTTGAGAAACAGTCTTACGCCTCTTGGTATACTGTGGTTTGTCTTTCCGCTGTATAATGAAACTGCAGTATTATTCGCGAATTTAGTAACAATTTTAATAACATTATTAAAAACCTCTGGTCTCTCACAAAGTGTAATATCAAAAAATTTAGATTATATCGAAAATTCTAAGAAATTTCCAACTGCAACCCAAGACTAAAAAAAACTCAATTTTGTTCCTAATTTGTGCAATTATCTAATGAGTAATTAAAATTCCAGTAACTAAGCAGCTTATTTGGAAAAATTTGTTGTTGTTTACGTGAATTCCTCCATGCCAACCTAATGCTAAAAACCAGGACTGGACCTATGACCTTCATTTGACCTTAGCAACTGTTGACACAGTTAGTTGGTCACAACTTATCTGGTCAGTTTTTCTATTTATTCAGCTTCAATTTCCACCAAATTTAATAAGAATAGGACAGTTAAGCCTAGTTTTCATGGCAGAAAACAGTGCGATTTCGTATGCGATTTCGTTTACGATTTCGCATGCGTTTTCGCATGGGTCCAGGACGCGCGTCTGGTAACGCATGCGTTGACGCATGTCAGTTTTCATTGTAAATAAAATAAATTAATTAATTAAAAAATTAATTGTTGCTGAAAACAGTGAAAAGAAAACCAGAGACAAGACACCCAATCTCGAACCACAGCACTGACCACGACACAGCCCAGTTATACTAAAAACCTACGTCTACTACCCATTTGGTGTTGTGGTTTTTCGTGGTCGGTGCTGGGAAAAAGATTTCAAAAATATTTTTCCGTCCACCGAACGCATACTTTTTGTTGAAGAAGTTGAATCCGCTCTGCGTCGAGACGCAGCGATTTTCTCATGCGTCTTGCACGCGCGAACAAGACGCAGCTTCAATTCGCATGGTGGTTTTCATGCAAAATGCATTACCAGTGCGATGATGGATGCGCACGGACGCATGCGATACTGCGTCCATGAAAACCAGACTTTAGAACAAACTCTATTGAATTTCAAACAGCGGGACCTTCTTTTAAAACACCCGGTGCTTCTCCAATTATTGGTCCACTCTAGTAATTTTGTGTAAAGGTTGATAATCAAATTCTGTTTCGAATCATTAATCAATAATTCACCGTTAAAAATTTTAACTTTCTATTTACTAATTAATTTTAGGAAGCACGCAGTCACATAGTCAAGCAGTTTCGGTTTAAAAGTCACGCAGCTTCGATTGATATTAAAAATTTAATTTTGAATTCGATTTTCAGTTGAATTAAGCTCTGTTTCACTTGATTTTATTTTGGCCTGGGTGAAATTTTCACGCATTTCACTCCTCTTTGAATAAGACGGGAATGTGAGATGTAGGCACGATGTAAAGATTTTTATATTTATAATTAAATATTTTATAATAAATTTTTTAGTCGATGTTCATATCTCTCTATTGATCCACCATCTATCATCCATTGTACTGACCAACACACCTAACTAATAACGTAATACATGGATGCAGCTTTCTATTACTAATACGGATTACATATAGTACCGTAATCGTTCGCGTACAAAATGGTCTTGTGAATACACCGCGGTTAATAAATTTTATGAGGATAATTTGAATATGACAGTTAGTTGTGAAAACTAGTTAATAGAACGCTGTATTAGTAGTTGGGGTTTAGCTGAAGAAGAATGTTTTGCGAATTCAAAATTTGAATAGTACTATTATTTGACCATAAATTTTAAATTTGAGGTTCAAAAGTTCACACAGGTCGCTCTCATCTATTAGATCCTAAGCGGGTCCCGCAAATGTATTTGTATGTTTGAATGTTTCTATAATTAAGTCTGCAGCATGCAAGGTTATTTGGTTTCTTCAAGTTTGGGTGTTTCTAGTTTCTAGTCACCTGACAACCTAGTTGTATCTACTGAAGATTTGATTCTGTAGTTTATGTTACGTAGCCGGACACACAACCCAATATATTTTTCTCGAATAAAGTTTTATTGATTCAGCAGTCCTGGCCCAGTTTAACATGAAGTTGTACTTAAAGGTCAGTCGAATGAGTGTACCTGTATGCATATTTTATACTTTGCGATAAATGTTAGCATATTCACCATAAATATAGCCATAAATCGACTTTCTAATTACTATATTTTTATTATCCAGTTTCCTCCAACCCCGCACTTGAATGATCGAAGGTTGAAGGAAATGCCGATTCGATTATGCGAATTCTGTGCATCGGAAGATTACACCATTTTGAAAGAATTAGACAAAGTTTGAAATTCCCATCATTCCTATAGCAACGATGTCTTCAGCAACACTTTTCCCTTCTCTAAATGGCCCCTTCAGACCTAGACTCTTATATGTTGACGATTATATTTCGGGTTGACAGAATTCCCGAGTTTAGATTCTGAAGGGAAAGACATTTACTGTAAGTATAATCAAAATTTCTTTCTCATTGAGCCGAAAATTAAATTAAATATCTCTACCACATAAAAAAGGAAGTACTAAAGTCGGATTGTGTTTAACCATTAGATATTTTCAAAGTGCCTTTAGCAAAAACTAGTTCACTTATCCCGTTTTCAAAATATACTTCATTGTAGTGTCGCATAGAGATCTTGTTTTTGGATTGCCGGGAAACACGGCCAAATCAAAAAATAATAACGCTCTGGGATCTACAGATCCTCTACCCTACTCGACGCCGTGGCTACATCATTGTGACAGTTGAAATGTTTCTGAAAGACGTAGCCGCTGACCCTGATTTTATCACTATTAAAATTTTTAAGCATATTATCACAACAAAATTTTTTGGTGCCATGGTAACCTATACCTATCCTCATGCCACTGCGAATAAGTTGGAACTTTGATGAGTTTTTTTTCGGAATGTTTCTTTTGGCAAGAGTGGAACGTCAGAGCTTAGTACTTAAACTAGATCGATGTGTAACCTGAAACCATGGTAACAAATTGCGACGTTACACTAATCCATCCTTGTAGCTTATCCCAACCCTACAAACTTATCTTATTCAAACCTATCCAAATTCGACCGATACTTCAGATTAATTAAACTTCTTTACAAATACAGGTTACAAAGAGTTGACTTGTTTTTTTGTTAGTTATTTGTCGAAAATTTGCACCTGAAAAACACAACCCTTTTAGGACAATGACCAAGTTACTTGTTGATGTTTCACCATACCTAACCAATCACAGTGGTCGAGAAACTTTCAGCTTTTTATTCGCGTTTTGCGGTGATGTATCCTTGTTTCTTACTACTGCAGGAAGAAAATAAGACTGTAATTTTACTCTCTACCCTACACAACGGTCACGATAATGATGAAACCTACAAGGTAGAAACCCAGCCATGATATTAAATTACAGTAAGACTAAAGGAGCTGTTGCTCCATGCCTGGCGTCTGGATATAGACAGACATTCATGAATAAAAACTATTTATAATTAAAAAATTACGAATTATGGTGCAAACAAATTTAACACGCCATTTTTATTTTATTCCTTATTTTTACGAAAAAATTATTTTTAAAATGTTTCAAGGAACGATGTAATCTCTTCAAAGCCTTTACTTTTAGTTTTTTTTTCAAAGAACCTTCGTTGTACCATTTTTCAAATCCGTGTGTAAACTATCTAAAAGCAATTTAAGTTTATATGATAAGACTTTAAACATCAAAATATTAATTCCGTCGCCAAAATTCAGCACGAAGTCCGTCTGCAGACGTATAGATGTTTATTAGTATTGACTTCAAAAATATTCCAATTTTACAAATGCGTTGCTGTTTTAATTACTTATTTGTAGAAATTACTATTCAATTCTTCCAAAGAGTAAAATTTTATCCGCTACTTGTTAATTCTAAAATATAACAAAACCATCATCACTGCCGAATTGGAAGATTGTGGTTATAGTAATGGACTGTTGTGATTCCATAATATAATATAGGAAAAATGGCAATTTATTAGAATGATCTGAATCAGGCATCAGCTTATTTTAAAATTGACGATGAGGACTAGAATATAAGGATAGAAGATACGATTTTGATGGATTTGAGGAACAATTTACTGACACTGAGAGTAGTAATTCAAATTCTGCATCTGATTTTTTTAGATTACTAAATTTCGTTGGATCATTTGTCAGCATAACCGCTCTCGTGTATAAACCGCAGTGACCACGGCAATACAAAAATGTTCAGATAAACCGCAGTTTGTATGAGTGGGATTAAGGTATTAGTAAAAGTTGCACATGTGTATGCGGTCTACAAATAGTTACTTTGTACTCCCTGTTTACTTTATCTATTCATTCATCGTTCCAATTAGAATAGAATTCTAAGGTGAGTTGCTTTAGTCAAGGCATTTGATACCTTTCGTGCTTACGTAGTTTTCTTTACAAGTTAAATAAATTTACTAGGCAAGTCCAGTTTATCTTCTTGTGCAGAAAATTTCACCATCAAGAGTAAAATCTACTCTTGCTTCACCCCGAGCACCCCAACACCCATTCCCACCGAAGCAACCCACAAGCAGAATTCAATTAAATAATACACTTGTAAATAACAAATGAACGTGCACATTTGAAACTTAAAAAGGTTTACTCATACGCTGATTCTAAGGGTGGAATCCACAATCAGAGTCGAAATTTGAGCCTGAGTGGAGATTCCACTAAACCGAGTTTGAGCCTGATCCTCGGGTAAGACTCAACATCAAATCCACAATAAAAATATGGTCGCGGCTCGACCGATCCAAGTTCAAGCATGAATCTGATCCTAGGTTCACGCTTGAGAATGCGCAGTTAGAATGTTTTGAATTTTTTGAAATACTTTCTTCACTTAAATTTTATAGAATAAAACTCCATAAATAGACACATGTCACTTATACAATGTTTGTAATTGTAGTCCAATTACAAACATTACATGNAATAAAACTCCATAAATAGACACATGTCACTTATACAATGTTTGTAATTGTAGTCCAATTACAAACATTACATGTTAGGATAGGAGTAGTTTCAATCATTTTGATAAAACTCGAACTGGTAAATTAACAAATTAACTCGAGAAGAATTCAAATCATGCATCGTGTCATTGGGCTACTCAATTGAAAAAGATCGACAAGGTGATATCGACTTCCAAAGAATTCTTGCTGTAGTAGATCCTAACAACACGGGTTCAGTTCATTTCGATGCCTTCCTGGACTTCAGTAAGTTGTCAAAGGCTTCACTTTACAAAGACGACTACTTTTGTTGCTAATATATTTTAAACTTCTAGTGACGAGGGAATCTACTGATGTTGACACTGCAGAGCAAGTCATCGACTCCTTCAGAATACTTGCAGCCGATAAGGTTAATTTTTATCTTAAACATTTTCAAATTAATTGTTGATAGTTGTATTAATTATTTTAACTTTAAATAGCCTTATATCTTGCCGGATGAACTACGACGAGAACTCCATCCAGACCAAGCTGAATATTGTATTCAACGAATGGCGCCGTTCAGAGCACCAAATGCTGTGCCAAATGCATTGGACTACTTTGTAATTGTTTAAAAAAAATTCTTGAAGGAAAATCTTTAATAATCTTTCTTCTGAACCTACCCAACTGCCTGGTTTGGAAAACATTGAACCGAATCACTTTTCAAACCTTGATCTCGGATCACTTTTTCATTATGCATAGCAAACTGAATCTGATCGGCGGATTGATNACCTTGATCTCGGATCACTTTTTCATTATGCATAGCAAACTGAATCTGATCGGCGGATTGATCCTTGGATTCTAATACGCCGATCAGAATCAAACTCTATTCGCACTTTTGGTTATTGTGAATACCAAACTGAGCCTGAATCGGAACTGAGTCTCAGGTTTTAGCCATTGTGGATTCCACCCTAAATGCTCTCAGCAAATACTCCACCTTTTAAGAATATTTTCTTTTCAGAAAAGGAATAAATTCGAGCTGAGGATCAGGTAAGAATTAGATATAAATTACAAGTATTATTTCAAATAAACAATTTTCAAAAAACAAAGCGTATATTTTCAATTTGCTAAGTGAAGTATAAGTGATTAGCAGGGACCGGATAATTAAGTTTTAGCAAATGCAATTTTAAGTACTTAAAAAGTGCTCAAAAGTCCCCAAAAAAAGTGCTAAAAACTAAAAACTAAGTTTTTATAAAATCTGATTAACCTGCTGTTGTTAAATAATTAATTTTTGCAAACGTATGTTTTCTCAAACATACGCTAACTTCATTACCTCCAACGACAGGGTTATGCAGGAGGGTGGGTTATCTGAATTATAAAAATTACTCGAGCTGAATGTTTGTAGGTTTGTTGAAAAGGCTAGAAAACCTGTGTGGGGATGGCGTTTATGACAGAGAATCAATTGGGGTTCTTAACGTTCCACGTTGCCATCTAAATAATGCTAGGGTCAAACACTTGGTACATTTGGTAGAAGAATTGAAATCATTTCTTTGTAATTCCACATAGAATACTCGTAAATGCAAAAATTCGTCTTTCTATTTTAAATCCACTCCCACTGCTGTATGAAAAGATCCATTTATATTGTAACGGTGTACTTTCTATAGATGAGACAGAGTACACCACTAAATCCTCTAACTCTCAAACACCCTGACCCACCAAATATCCCAAAATCTCGACAGACTTACGAATGGACGCTTGATGACTGACGGATGATGACGATGACCTGACAGATGACGACGATGACCTGACAGATGACGACGACGACGACCAAGCACAACCAAAAAGACGAGAAACAATAACGGACTGACTCCGACAAACGACTTACAAAAAGAACAAAACTTTATTTCAAAAATAAACTCACTGGAGAGACCAACTAATGATCTCACCAGATCCCAAACCAAAAAAGACACCAAAAACTCCTCATGCAGTTCCATTTTTTTTGGTTTGGAACTGCATGGGGAGAAAAAACAACCAATCAGCCTCCAAATCCCATCCTCACATTTAACCAAACCCCCACATTGGTTAATTAAATTACAACAGTCTGCGAGCACTAAGCTCGCAGCATAAATTTTAACAAAAAATAATCTTTACAATTATAATAATAATTATAATTAAGGCGCCGCTCCGTTTCAGGGCCCCCTCCCTTCAAAAGGAATTGTCCTCAATTCTGAGGGTTGTGAGGATCTGAATGAGGCAGTCTCTAGCCTCATGCCCCTTGACGTGGCAGACGAAGCATCTGCGTTGAACTTGGTGCGGCAACCGGCCGCATCACGTTCAACAGGTTTTGAGCGGAGCGGCATCTCCAAGCCCTGTACCGCTGCTGGTCGTGGTGGAGAATGAGGGATCTTCGGGGTCCTTAAATTTCCCATGGCCATTGGCGGCCTGAACGCTCCTTTCGGTGCCGCACCCGCTGCCTACGGAACTGGACCCGCGGCGCTAAACCCGCTGCCCGCGGAGCTGCTCCTGCAGCGTGTGGAAGTGGTGGCTTTAGTGCCGCTTCCCGCGAAGCCTTCTTTGCCGCCGCTCCATCCCTAATCTTCCGCGTCTCCTCCACGTCTTCCAGGAACTGTTTTAGGCTTTCGGATTTGCCTGAAGTGGTTCTTGAGAGACGGGGAGTGGGAGGCAACTGTTGCCCTGGCGGAGGCGGCACTGAGCCACCAGTCGCCCCTCCCACTCCACTTGTTGCCGTTGTGGCAGTTGCCGCTTCTTCCCTGGACATCACCTCTGTGGTGGCATCCTCCAAGTAAATATCCATACCTGAAATAAATTAAAAAAAAAGATCAGAAAATCACAAAAATTTTCTAAAAACCTTACCAACTAACGGTAAGTAGAAAAATTGCAAAATTTTTAAAAATAAAACACTTGTCAACGAATGACAAGTGTTGAACTAACCCTCTATTCTGTTCACTCGGAGTCCGTTAATCCAAGGCGACGAGTCTTCCTTCTTAAGCGCACTGAGCGTCTTATTTTAGGTGGTGATTGGGCAGCTTTTGGAGACGAAATACGAACTCCAATCTGAAATGCTGGAGGCTTTATAACCTTTTGACTATAACCTGGACTCATAGAAAAGGCTACCTGACGCCTTAACGATATAAATTCAGACGACGAAGTCTGAATTTGACTAATTCTATCAAACGATTTTGATTTTTCTGAATTAGTTTTTGAACTAATCAGTCTACTGGACTTACCAGTAGACTTACTACGAATTTGCCTAGGCAAAGTTTCATCATTAGATGAAGTCGAACTCATCGACTTATCTTTCTTTCTCTTTGTATGGGACTTATCCCATGAAGGGGAAATTGAATCAAATTCACTAAAAAAAAGAACTAAGTCGTGGACATATACAACTATATGTCTTTTCCTTTTACCAGTTAGTAATTTGATCTTATAGTCTACTGGACCTATTTGTCCAGTAATCTCAAAAGGACCAACCTTTTGAGCTAGGAGCGCCTGTGTAAGACCTTTCTTTCTTACAGGCACTATTGCCACACGCCTCTAAGCCTATGCTGATGTTCCTCAAAAGATTTAGCAAATACGATGAGGTCGTCTAGGTATACTAATACCATGGTCCACTTAAGACCCGACAACACCGCATCCATCAAGTGCTGAAAACTAGACGGAGCGTTCCATAGGCATATAGCCAGTCTACGAAACTGGTATAGCCCATCCGGCGTAACAAATGCCGTTTTTTCTTGATCTTTTTCATCGACTTTTATCTGGTAGAAGCCTGAGATCAAGTCTAGCACAGTGAAGTACTTAGTTCCACCTAGACGATCGAGAGAATCTTCCATTCTTGAAAGGAGATACGTGTTCTTCTTGGTAACCGAATTAAGCTTACGGTAATTGTTACATAATCGAAAACTTCCACTCTTCTTTGGCACCAGAACAACTGGCACAGCCCATGGAGAAATCGATTCCTCGATTATCCCCGCCTCCAAGAGTGCATCTACCTTCTCCTTTATCCTACCACGCTCAACAAATGAGGCGCTGCATGGATGGAGCCTTATCGGTGGATTTACTCCCGTGTCTATTGCAAGCTTAAACAGGTTGGTCTTACCAACCTTAGACTCCTCGTTGGCAAACACATCCGAAAACTGGTCTACAACTTTGTGAATTTTTATCTGCTCACTTAGAGTCAGATTATTTCCAAGCTTTACCCATAGCTTTTCCTTGGTTCCTTCCATAGNACTCCTCGTTGGCAAACACATCCGAGAACTGGTCTATAACTTTGAGAATTTTTATCTGCTCACTTAGAGTCAGATTATTTCCAAGCTTTACCCATAGCTTTTCCTTGGTTCCTTCCATAGAATTACACAAATTCTGCTGGGGGTTGAAGTTACTCTTGCTAAAAAGTAAAACTTCAGCCTCATCGGAACATAAATCCGCTGTGGCTATGGTCATATTTTTGGCTAGTGTAACTGGTACACGACCCATTTACCCACGACCTGGTAAATTTGTGACCCAGACGTCAGTTTCATGATTTGTAATCACAGCATAGACATACGGCTGTATTACATTATCTGATATCTGTAACTCACGGTTAGGACACAAAATCACTGAACCGGCTGAGATGTCTGGNCATTTACCCACGACCTGGTAAATTTGTGACCCAGACGTCAGTTTCATGATTTGTAATCACAGCATAGATATACGGCTGTATTACATTATCTGATATCTGTAACTCACGGTTAGGACACAAAATCACTGAACCGGCTGAGATGTCTGGTAATTTAATCTTGACTCTCCTTGCAGATCTCGAAGGAATGCGTACAGTGTCAACTAATGAACATTTGTAAATTTTGTTCTCCAGACGGTCGTTTACATAATCGACCGAGAGAATCTCATTTGAATCACATAGATTTTCGAGGAATGGGATTTCTCCGCTTTGCTTGTTACTTAAACTAAGCTTAAGCGTATCCTTCACCCCCTCTCCAAGGACGTAGCCGTTTTCATCCAGACAAATGGATGGACGCTTAGTCCAATCCGTTCCCAGCAAAAAGGCTTTTGGAAGCAAGGGCATTACATAAAAGCCCCAAATAAACTTCCTTTTGCTATATGTGAACATTAGTTCCACATAACGCGACAAGGTAGTCCTACCAGATGCGGTTCTCACATGCAGCGGAATTACTGTGTACTCCTTATGTACACAACCCCTCATGGTATGTAAGAACTGGGGACTAATAACAGATATATTAGACCCCTCGTCTATTCTAACAGCATACGAGAGATTCCCAAACAAGCTTAGTCATAACCTTTTGGCCAATGCGCATCTGCCGAAACAAAACTGGCAGACGCTCTCCCTCTACGGTTGTGTGGTCTTCCTCTTGACCACTAGGCGTCGGGTACATAGCCCTATGGTTCATAGACTTAGGATTATGCCTCTTCGTACTAGACATTAGTACAGAGCACATAACCTCTCTTTTCCTAGTAACTTTTATACTAGGTAATTTACTTAGATTTACTTTAGGAGTTGTCCTGGGTGATCCCCCTGCTCTAGCTATTTCTTTTTTGAAAACGAAGCTGGCTGTGCGGAATCTACAGAGACTCCATATACTTAGGAAGAGCCTGACTCCTTATTTACAGTATTTTTATGGCAGTCCCTAATTATGTGCCCAGACTCACGGCACATGTAGCACTTACCACTGAACAGACGCGGTCTGTTCCCTGTGGCTGTCGCCCCTGTGGCGGTCTCCGTCCCGAGTCACTGGTGCTCGGCGTGGCCTTCCCACGTGGAGGTCCAGGTTGGGCCTGGCTCTCCCCCTGCGGCCTACCATAAGCCTTCCTAGGGGGCTCTAGCCTCTCCTGCCTCTCTGGCTTCTCCATACGCCTTAATTTATGCAAGAACTCACTTGAATCTTTAGGCTCCGAGCAATACATAATATTCCGGATGCTAATTGGTAGACTTTTAATTAATTTGTCTATCTGCTTGGCGTCAGACATGGACGGCTCCATGACGCCAAAGAAACTCATTTTCTTGGAAATATATTTTCCAGCAGATAAGCAGTCAACGAACCTGACTGCACTGGCGGTTTTCTTAGTCTCCTTTTTGACCGACTCAGGGTCATAGAAGGCACGTAGAGCTACTTTTAGCTCTTACCACTTAGTGGCCTTATTCGCAGGCTTTAAGTTCATAATGAACTTTGCGTGGTTAAATTTCCACCAGCCAGAGACTTCATTCTCTATCAACTGATGTAAATTAAGAATAAGCCAACCACAGTCGGCTGGCGTGGCCACCAAAATCGCGTCACAACGGGCGCAGAACAAATCTACGTCCGTTTTCCCGTCAAATTTCGGGATTGACCTTAAGACAGACTTAAGGTCAGTCTGCGGCATATCAGACTCAACAACGGCACCTATGGCCGGCACTGATGCAGCCCCTCCGGTTGCCATTATGCTAATTATGGAACAAATCTACAACAATACTCAACAATGGAACAAATCCAGTCACTTTAGCGGAACAAATCTGCCAAACTTTAACTTTCTGTGGAAAAAATGTACAAGAAATGGTTCTATTGGAACAAATCCAATAGAATCAGTAACAAATCCGATAGTATTGGTGGAACAAATCTACCGAATCCAATGAAATCTAGTTTATTCGGAACAAATCCGATATAATTTAGAACAATAAGTATTATTCGGAACAAATACGAACGAATTGGCAGAACTAATCCACCAAATTCAAGAAACTAACCGTTTTCGGAACAAATCCGAAGAGTTAATTGGAACAAATCCAATACTTCTGGAACATATCCAGGAAATTTACACTTTTTCAGAACAAATCTGAACGATTTAGCGGTACAAAACTGCAAAATCAGCTTCCAGCAGAACAAATCCGTAGGAAGTATTGGAATCTATCCAATATTTCCTGGAACCTTTCCAGAAAATCGGTTTCCAACGGAACAAATCCAAAAAACTCGGAACAAATTCGATTTTCTGAAACCTATTCAGAAAATTATTGTTTCCAATGGAACCTATCCACAGGAAACTCGGAACCAATCCGATTTTCTGAAACCAATTCAGAAAATTATTTCCAACGGAACCTATCCGAAGGAAATTCAGAACTAATCTGATAAATCCGAAACCTATTCAGATTTAATACTCGAGGAACTAATCCTCTAAAGAATTTCCAAGAATCAACAAATTTCTCAGACAATAGCGCAGAGGAGCGCTAATCGACTGATCTCCACCACTTGTAACGGTGTACTCTCTGTCCTGTCCCCTGACAGGATAAGTGACAGTAGATGAGACAGAGTATACCACTAAATCCTCCAACTCTCAAACACCCTGACACACCAAATATCGCAAAATCCAGACAGACTTACGAATGGACGCTTGATGACCTGACAGATGACGACTAAGCACAACCAAAAAGACGAGAAACAATAACGGACTGACTCCGACTGGCGACTTACAAAAAGAATAAAACTTTATTTCAAAANGTATCGCAAAATCCAGACAGACTTACGAATGGACGCTTGATGACCTGACAGATGACGACTAAGTACCACCAAAAAGACGAGAAACAATAACGGACTGACTCCGACTGGCGACTTACAAAAAGAATAAAACTTTATTTCAAAAATAAACTGAGTTGTGGAATGGTATGAAGAGGAATAAGATTGGGTTCATTGACCTCAAGTTTGTTGAGTTGTGAAAAGGTATGAAGAGGAATGAAATTGGGTTCATTGACCTCAAGTTTGTTAAATTGTGAAAAGGTATGAAAAGGAATCAAATTGGGTTCATTGACCTCAAGTTTAAAGCATGCGCGTAAAGGTAGGGTAATTTAGGTAAGGGGAATAATCAATTATTTAACAATTTTTAGTTGAAAACTGTTTAAATTAATAGGGGAAATTGTTACAAAATACGTAAAAATACTTAATTAATCAATTCAATTAATAATATTTGGTCCCAAAAGCTTTTTGGGAATTTTTAGACCATTTCAAAGTGAATAGCCAGAGTGGAAGTCGGCATTCTGGAGGTTATATGTCGGACCAAAAGGGAGCACTATCTATCGATATGGTGGTTACTCGACGTCCGCACTCGTACCAAGCTCCTTGAATAAGAGTCGGATTGTAAGAGTTCATGCCAGCGGGTGTTGGGATAAAGGTTCACTTTTGTGTCTGAAACATAGACGAAAAGTGGAAAAGGTCATTCACCTTTGTGGCTTACTCACGAGGTGTCCGTAGGGTTAGGGTTGTTAGGGACCTGTTAGGGACCTTTAGGGGCACAGAGTTCTTTTGCACATGCGCAATAGGTTTTTTCGTTAACTCTGATCATACACGGCCATACTCACAACTCCTCTCTTCTAGTTGTTTACAGTTCATCGTAGTTCTCATAGTGGTCATTTTGTACACTACCAAATAGGAAATAGTGAAATTAAAAGTGTAAATTGTTTTGTCTATGGTTAGTAATTGGTGATTGGTTTATTTATTTAATTTAATGGAGACTTGATTTGAGTTCGGCTTTATTGAGTGAAGAAAAACGCTCCTTAAAGAAACTGTGGAAGCTCTAGACATTCGTATGTAAGGTGCCGAAGAGAGTATCATACCAAGTTATGACTATTAGCTATTAAGTATTCAAAAGAAGGTTGAAAACCTCACGAAAGGAAAAAAATCTTTACAAAACTCACTGGAGAGACCAACTAATGATCTCACCAAAACCCAAACCAAAAAAGACACCAAAAACTTCTGATGCAGTTCCTTTTTTTTTTGGTTTGGAACTGCATGGGGAGGAAAACAACCAATCAGAAGCCTCCAAAACCCATCCTCACTCTCACATTTAACCAAACCCCCACATTGGTAAATTAAATTACAAAAGTCTGCGAGCACTAAGCTCGCAGCATAAATTTTAACAAAAAATAATCTTTACAATTATAATAATAATTATAATTAAGGCGCCGCTCCGTTTCAATATATTTGACCATATTTAGCGTTTCTCGCTGTATAAATTATTTCTCGAGTATTGACTGTGATGATTGCTTATGGAAGTCTATACTGTAATTAGTTCAAAATTCGCTGTATATTGTTTCCGATTGTTAGTTATTCGTAGTGTTAGCAGTAGTTGAAATTTGTTAATTTTGAAACAGTTAACAGTTCAATGAACAAAAAAAAAACATTTATATTTGTTTTATTTGCGTATAGAAAAAGTGCGGATTATATGCGAGCTGGGGATATTGATCCGATTGATTTTCTTGCATTTTTAAGCGTTTTTAATTTTGAAACCAACGTTTTTCCCTCAAAAGTTTTTCGAACCAGTAATTTTTTCAATTTTAAGAAATTTTTTTGATTCTTCACCCAACTAAATTCTCTCGATTACTTCAATCGCGAAAATAAATACTTTCTTGACCCAAAGATAAAATTTGTTCTAACAAATATTAAAAAATCGTGCTAATCAAGATCAGTGTTAGGAAATCTGGGTTTTTCGTTAAAAAAAAACCCGCAATATCCTGGGTTTTATGGTTTTAAGTGTTTAAGGGTTTTGCTAAAATATACGGTAAAGCCCGATGAAAACTCTATAAGGGTTTTGCTTGTTTACCGAAATTCAAACCTTGGGATTTAGCCTTTTTTTAGAGTTTTAACCATTGAAAATACATGCTGCTAACATTGATCGGGAACAAGATTGTAAGGATATGAAAGGGTAAAAAATTATGACTAAAAGTAGAAACAATTGTGTGCAAAGTAGAGTATCGCATGACTCACATTATAGCCTGAGTCAGAGTCATTGACTCATTGAGTCGACTCTCTGATTCTTTGTATTTAGTGAGTCAGAGTCAGAGTCAGAGTCAAAGGTTAAATTGTTTGGCAGTCGACTCACTCTTTTGGGTTTTTAACCTGTGAGTCAGAGTCAATGTATCCTGAGTCAGATGACAATTTTTTTAAATTGATTAAAACAAATTGCTTATTCGTAAAATTATTGCTTTGATATTAACTATATTAATTAACTTCACTTACGTGCAATAATTACACAGGTATTGAGGTTTATTATTAACTTCGACAACTGTAAAATGTTGTGCTACACCTTTTTGATTCACCGGATTAATTGATTGAGATCCGCAATCCGTTTCTGCATCAGGAAGTTCGTTAAGTACAATTATTTCCTGGATATTCATTCTTTCATTTCGTAAGAATTGTAAAAATAACAAAGTCAATGTAAATAAAAAGTGAAAACTTGTAGAGAAAATCACAAACGACAAATTGATGAATTAATACGTGTTATATTAATGTGTGATGCAATTTCATGAGACGGAATGGGATGTTCTAGGCATGGGTTATCAAGAGTTGACTCTTTTCCTGAAGAGTTGACTCAGAGTCAGATTTCAATACGAAAGAGTCAGGAGTCAACGACTCAGAGAGTCGACTCTCTGAGTTTTTGATTTTAGTGAGTCAGAGTCAGAGTCAAACTCAAAAATATTGTGAGTCGACTCATGAGTCAAGAGTCGACTCCTGAGTCAGAGTCATGCGATACTCTAGTGCAAAGTCTTAAATGGTTCAAGAGACATCCTATGCCACAAGTAAGTTCATCATCATACTGTTTTTCAGGTAATGGAGTTGGAGTGAATACTACGAGACTGCGACAAGTCAATTAGTCAGCTCAGTCTACTCGCTTCACTTGCTACATAGCATGTTTGGGTTTTTGGAAGAAATGACAACAAACGTTCAAAATGGAGGTATAAAGCAAACAGCAGGGTCTCCTACCGTTGGATTTCAGAGTAAAGACCTTATCCAAATTGAGCAAGGAATTGAGTATTCTCCATCGCATGAAGCAGTTGGAATTGGATACTGCACAATCTGCACCGGTGCAGTTGTCGATGCTAACCAAGATACTTCTAACCAAAAAGAAATGGATATGAAAACGACTTGTGAGGCGTTGGCGTTAGTGTCTGTAGAAGATATTGTGGATTTATTTCATGTGGATAAGCAAAAACTTCTTACTGAAGAAGTTACCTTCTGTGGAGAATGTAAACGGAGTCTCAGGGCATTCCGCGGTATCCAAATTCAAATATCGGCCCTTACTCATCAGCTAACTGTTCTAAGGAGCAAAATTTCACACAATTTGCTTCAAATTTCTATATCAACTCCAGTCCTCCGATTGCGAACTCATCTAGCCACACGTAAGTGAAAAAAGTTTAGTAAAGTGGTTTGCCTTTAAGTTTTAGAAGACATTGAAGCATCCTTAAGATTAGTGAATTAACACTATGCATTTGGGGGTAATAATAGAATTGCTTGCAAAAGTCGATGTCAACCGTTTTTGTCAAATCTTAATCAATGGCAGAAACTTTCTACTTAATCTATGTATTTTTAGCCAACGGACGACACGACAGCTCGGTCTCTAAATTTTTGAAATCGTATAAAAGCCCTGAAAAATGTTGAATATTTATTTATAACTTGAACTTCGAATTTTTGGAGCCTTTCAACGAGATTGGATTAAGAAGCCTGATTCAATTCATTGTTTTAATTTGCAGAATTTCTACTAAAATCAGTAAAGACTGGAGGAGTTATTGGAACGGATCTGTCGAGCATAGATGAAAGTAAGACTTATTCAACAATAATTAATCCTTCTGGGTCTGAAAGACATGCAGAACTCGTTGACTTGCATGAAGACACGCTTGACATTGACATGGGTTACTATCTATCCAGTCATAATCGCAGAAGAGTTGAAAGTAAAAGCCCACCTCGAAGGATTGGCAGAAAGAGCAACGATTGGGTGGAATCCGGTAACGGTTCTGCTCAGACGCAGACCAAACCACTTGAAATCCGTTTGGTGAGACTGGCACTGGACGAGGAAGGGAAAGTGAGAGAGACACGACTGAGAAAGCTGCGGTTGCAGAAACTTTTGAAAAGACACAATTCCAAGCGATTAGTTTCCAAGGATTCAATTCCTACAAATCTAGCAAATGAGATTGATCTGGAGACTCAGGGTCAACCAACAACTTTTCGTAAGGATGACAAAATGAAATATAGTACAACAACCTCAAAAAAACGTGAAAAAAGGCAACGGTCACAAGTAGTGCTACTTAGATGTACATGTTGCCATCAACAATGTCGTACTCAAACCTTGTTAAAATTACATATGAAAAAGTTCCATGAAAAAAATTCTACACCATATAGTTGTGGTGAATGTAAGACAGAGTTTCAAAATTTAAGGTCACTTCGGACTCATGAAAAGGAGGATCATGCGCCTACTAATCTGCCTCGAGTAATTCCTCAAAGAACGGTGGAGTGTGAGAAATGCCGATTGATGTTCAAGAGTACCGAGTCATTCAATGTACATTTGGAGCGACAAGGGGGTGAATGTCGACGACAGGAACCACTTCCACTCAACAGCATATTTGACAGAACTCAGCCGAAGAGCAAAAGATTTATATGTGGAGAATGTGGTAAAAAATACAGGTGAATAATTTAATAAAATTAACATTAGAAATTAACCATTTCACATAAAATGTTGTATAAAACTTTCACAAAGTTAAATGGAAAGTTACATTGTAGAATTTTAATCTCTTGATAATCCGTAGATTAAATAATGCTTTTTCGCGGTCCCTATACATATCAAATGTGTTTTACGTCAGTTAATGATTCAATGTTGAAGTATTTTGTTTCTTTCAGATCACCTCATCACCTTAGATTACATGTTCGAGCAACCCATACGGAAGGATTTGCGTTTTTATGGTGAGTAAAGCGATATGCACCTACAAATTAAAATGTTATCAAGTATTATGCTCCCTTACTTCAAATTTGATTTAGTGAACATTGTTGCAAACGGTTCAAGACCAAGCGGAGCTTAATTGCACATCAACGGAATCAACATGTCAAAGAGTATTTGGCATCTCATCCTGACGCAACGACAGAAATTGAAAAAATACGAAATCTTAGTTGCGATATTTGTAACATAACGTTTGCTACCAATAATGTAAGTGCAGATACCTGGTATTACAAACTATACCGACGATTTAGCAACAGGAGCAAAAACTATTGGTCGTATGGGATAATTTTTGTATCGATGATTAATTTAGATATAAGTTCTTTTAAGAAAACAAACTTAGGCATAATCAGATATTATATAATAATTTTCAAATAATGTATTGTTCATTTTTTTTTTCAGGGGAAACGATACCATGACGGAATGCAACATATAAAAAAGTACTCCTTTTTTTGTGAAATTTGTGGTTCAGGTTGGATGGACAAAGTTAGCCTCGCTGCTCATTTGAACCGACATCAAGGGCAGAAAAAGTTCAAATGTTCCATATGTAATCATGGATTTGAACGGTCTTTCAAACTAGATAGACATATGAATACGAAGCATGGAGTCGGTCCAGAACCCAAACTAGCTTGTGACTTTTGTACAAAACTTTTTTGGGACAAAACACAACGTCGAAACCATATCAAAGCCAAGCATAAAAATGAAATTGAACCACCTAATTACGAATTCCGTTGCAGTATATGTGACTACAATTGCAGTTTCAGAGACTATCTCATCAATCATGGTCGTACACAAAAGCATATCAGAAGAGTTGCCGAACTAGGGTTATCAGATTTAACTACTGGGCTCCAATTCCCACAATCACACAAATCCGTTAAACCTAGCATCATTGTCCGTAAGAACATATAGGCTTTTGGTTTATGTCGCCGACTAATAAATAATGTTTTGTTCTATTCCGGAAATTTCTTGTTGTTTGGTAAATTATAAGGCAAATTTGATTTATTCTCTAAAAACAATGAGGCTAACCTCTTGGATGTAGTTATGCAGAGGATTTTTTGGGAATTGGTAATTGAGATTGTCATAAGGAGGGTGACGCTGAGTTTGGTAATGCTAAGCAGAGGAGCAAACTTAGCGACACACTCCGTATGAAAATCTCGATTTACCAATTTCCAAATTATTCTCTGTAAATTTTTCCATAATCGAGATAATAGAAAATAATTAAGTTTCGAGTCGCGAATTATCGTGTTGAATATATTGTTGTGAACATAATATTTTTAATAATTAATATAGTATTTGATAAATATAATTTGTTATAATTTAAGCTATTCTAAACATTCATTCGTAGCGTGTAATTACTAACATTGTACATCCTTTAGGATTTGTTGTAGTAAAAGGCCCGTGTTTCATTCTCGGTGGCCTACATGAATAATAATGGACACCAAATGTTTTTTTTAGAGTCAAGTCAGTTAGCTCTCCATCTAGTATTAGTACTTCTTCCCAAAAGCGATGTATTACTTGCTCAGAACCAGCATAGTAATCTGTAGTTAAAATTAGTAAATTTTTGTATAACTCATTGTTCAGTAAAAATCGGTTATTATTTTATTTATAATGACCAACTTCGTTATTATTCTTAGTTTCGATAGCTTTTTTGAGATTCTACGCGCCTCGATTTTGCTGGTTTTGACGCTAAAATTCATCGCTTTTGCATTTCCATATGTTTGCAATGAGGAGAGAGATAGAAAAAGTTTGAATATTTTCTTGACGCTTTTGCGTCAACGCTCATATCTGGACGAGCCAGATATTTGCGATGCATCGCTCATGTTGGAGAAGGGCAGAGTGCAACCTTAGAGAAATCTTTACACACTTTCAAATCTCTTCTCTCCCAATGAGAACTTATTTTGTTTCCGTCCGCTTGCTTGTCATGTTTTCTTCCGAACTCTTTTCTGGTTTTTCCTCTTCATGGGACTATACATTCTCGGACAATAAGCTCAACTGCATATTGAATCAGAATTAGAAATTATCAACACAAATGCTCATCGAATCTCAAAAACTTATGGAAATGCACTCGCGATTCGCTCAACATTCACACCGATGCCGAATTTTGTAAAACAGTAACGCGTCGCATCGCATCGCTCTAAAAAAAGCTGCCGAAACTAAGCATTAGACATGAATACTTCGACCCAGCGTAGTGCATTCAGCATCGGAGGAGAACACATTTTATGACCAAATGGTTATAAAACCCGGATTTTTCGCCTACCGATTAATATTATAACAGATTTTTACTGTATACTCAAAATTAGTCCAGAATTTAATAATAAATATTGTTTAATTTGTACTGAATGGTAAATGGAGCAAAAATGTTGAATCTCCAGTTCGATCATCGTCAGCTAGTGTCTTAATTGTTGTTTTTGCAGTCCCTTCTCCAACCTCTACCCATGGAACTAATTCAGTGTTAAAAAATTCTAACATCGGCTGTCAAGAAACAAATAAAGGTGTATTAGTTTAATGTCTAGTTTAATTAAATAGCTATGCAAGCAGACTGCTTGTGCAAAAGGACGACTTTGCCTTTATCGGATTTCATGAAAAATTAATTCAATCGACTATTTTTATCGAATTATCAAAATACTCAAACTCCATTGCCCGTTAAGAGTTATTAAGACTGTCCTTTATCCTCGCATCGTTCGAGATTATTAGTGTTTATAAAATATTACAATAAATGATTAGTTCTCGCAAAGTTAGTTTATCTTCATATTACTACTAAAATATTTATTGTAAATAACGTTATTTTTTTACAAATTGATCTGGAAAAGAAAGTTTGAATCCAGCTTTAAATAATTCTAAATTTGAAAAATGATATCCTTCAGTTACCTTTTCAAGATGATATACTTGTTTATTAGCCATGTAAATAGAACAAGNATTTGAAAAATGATATCCTTCAGTTACCTTTTCAAGATGATATACTTGTTTATTAGCCATGTAAATAGAACAAGCAAATTTTTGCAAAACTACACAGATGATACCTATTAAAAATATTAGTGAAGTATAATTTAATACTATCAAAATGGAAATACTGGAATACTACTAATCTCCGTATTNTATTAAAAATATTAGTGAAGTATAATTTAATACTATCAAAATGGAAATACTGGAATACTACTAATCTCCGTATTGGTTTCTGACGATAGTGTAAAAAGCAAATTATACTAAAAGATAAGTGACAAATCAGCCAACTTTTAGGACTGAACTATATACCTAGGAGAAAGATTACTACAATTATTGCAAATTTACAAATCAATCATTATACAGTGCTGGTCATAACTATACCACATATGGAAATTACTTTTGGCCCGTGTTTTGCTTGAGAAAGTAACTCTTTTATAATTATATCCAACGCCTGTCGTTAAGTAAATTTTTCTGGGGTGAAATGATGTTATTTTATGAAAGAACGTACAAAAATAAAAAACACATGTAAAAAATTAGGTCTCTAGAATCAAAGGGTCAAAAGTTGTGATTTATTGAAAATCAAGTGTTTTCTAACGTAATTCTGAGACGCCTATTCTTTACTGTTGTGTCTCGTAATTTTATGTTCTCATAATTTCGTTTCTTTATTTCTCGTAATTAAATTTCTCGTAATTAAANTGTTGTGTCTCGTAATTTTATGTTCTCATAATTTCGTTTCTTTATTTCTCGTAATTAAATTTCTCGTAATTAATCTCGTAATTTATAAATACCTGATTTTTTAGACGTGTTTCCCTACTTTAACATGTTCATGTTCATTCATAAAATAACTTTTGGCTCGAGAAAAATTTAGCTAACGACGTNATTTCTCGTAATTAATCTCGTAATTTATAGAATTGTTTCCCTACTTTAACATGTTCATGTTCATTCATAAAATAACTTTTGGCTCGAGAAAAATTTAGCTAACGACGTAAGTTGGATATAATTATGAAACAGTTACTTTCTCCAGCAAAAGAATACTGGCCAGAAGTCACTTCTATGATTTATAATTTTGATCAACACTGTACTGTAATAGTGAATTCGCAGTTCCTCTGCTCATTTTAGTCTAAATAGTGAAATTTCNACTCATTTTAGACTAAATAGTGAAATTTCAATATCATTCCTTTATACTTGTGTTTTAGCTGACAGTTAATTTAATAAACACCAAAAGTTCAATATTAGGATTTCAAATATTCTGAATTCATAACTAATACACCCNTGGCCAGAAGTCACTTCTATGATTTATAATTTTGATCAACACTGTACTGTAATAGTGAATTCGCAGTTCCTCTGCTCATTTTAGTCTAAATAGTGAAATTTCAATATCATTCCTCCATACTTGTGTTTTAGCGGACAGTTAATTTAATAAACACCAAAAGTTCAATATTAGGATTTCAAATATTCTGAATTCATAACTAATACACCCNGACAGTTAATTTAATAAACACCAAAAGTTCAATATTAGGATTTCAAATATTCTGAATTCATAACTAATACACCCACGAATACCAATTTTGCTAATATTTACCTTTGCCAGAGAGATTACTTCAGTAGTAGCAGAGTATTGCGATCACCATATCTGTATGTGTCCAAAAATTTGTGGCATGATTTTGTTTAAAGATATTTTGGTTTCTATAAGTGTCGAACTGCATTTGTTGTTTATGAATGATTTTTCTTTTCCTGCAATTGGCACATATGAGCCCTATTTCAAATCGATAATTTAAGCATTTTTACTTAATATAGTAATAAATTTAAACTTAAGTTAGAATTATTTACCATAGTAGATTAATGATTAAATGGTAATTCTCATTGCCTTAATTTTCCTACCTTTACGCGCATGCGTTAAAACTTGAGGTGAATGAACCCACTCCCTCATTCATCTCATACATTTCCACAACTTACAATGTGTTTAAAGTTGGTTTTAACGACTGTCTTTATTGTGTAAGAATATATTACGTAAATGACAAGTGAGCGACTGGACTTTGTAGAAAAATAGAGACTTCATAGTGTCTCATGGGTTAGGTGACTTATAAGTTCAAATCCCAAGGTAAAAGGCAAGGGACATGGTACTGTGACTAATTGGACTATGGTAGCTGAACTCCTGATTAATTTTCTTTAACACTATGAATACACTTGTACCGCCTTGAGTTTAGTTTATTACAATCGATCCGTCAAACGGGACTTCAGAGTCTAAATATCTCTGATAACCAACAGATGATACTTCAACAAACAATAACATGTACGTCAGGCATGTACTGTTGATTACGTCACGTGTCCACTGTGAATCCTCCATCTACCATTGGTTAGTACCTTGATACCAATGGTTGACACCTCTTCTGCGAACGATTAGTGTACCGAAGACACGAAACTCAGTTATTTCTGGTTTCAAAACCATTCAGACCTAAATTCTCATGAAACATAATTTAGTTTATTTGTCGTTCTACGATTACAACAGTTTTATTTCACTTATAATTAATAAATTGATGATACAATTTCGGTTTTTTGAAACTTTTGCCAGAGGATTTGTTAGTTCAAACATACTCTTTACTTTCTCACAAGTCTTCTTACATATAGTACACCATTGACTTCATATGTACAGTCTGAGGGTTCTTTTTTCGCTTCCAATATTTAATACCATTAAATACGGCTTTCTAATGGTGCATTATAATTAAGATTGATATAAAATATTTTTTTTATACAGAAACAAAGAGTGCTAAATTAACACTATAAAAAAAATTCAGTTTAGCATTATAATAAACCAATTAACCAATCCAGTAATCTTAACTTTGTCGCTGCTCTATAAAATATTTTATAAGCCCTAAAATTATTGAAACGTAAAAGCTAAAAGTTGATATCCATTTAAACCAAAAAAAAACAAGAAACAATTTGTGACATCTTTTTTATGTAGCATTATCGTTCAAATAATCGAGATTATGCACAATTATTAGGCTCACTACAAACCACCATTACAGTGCACTTCGGTTATGAGATATAGGGTTAATCTTATAATCTTCTGTTGGGTAGTTCTTCCTCAATAACGCCAATTTTATGAAGTTGATGTGGTTCAATTTTCCTCTGGTTTGAGGTTGTGTAACTCAAAAACAACAGATGTTGCCAATATGTACCACAACTTCGTTGGTATTCAAAATTGAGAATTGACTTGACAATTATTCAAGTCATTGCAACTTTTCAGTGTGATACGTCAGCTACCCCTGTTATGGTAATTACTTGTAGTGACCCCTAAAATTATAGATAGCCAAAACGGAAGAAAATTTGTTTCGGGGGTCGCCAGTGACCTAGATTCATTGATTAGCTGTTATTGGATATTTCTAGCCATTATTGTTTTCAATTTCAACAAACTGAGACATTTTGATTTTGGAAGTCAAAGGCGAATTTTAGTTGGATGGAAATACAAACAAATCAATAGCTACACCCATTGATTACCTAATTGGCTATTTCTAGCCATTTGTTTTCAATTGCAGCCAAAGCGGCCATATTTTGATTTTGAAGGTCACCGGTGACCTAGGTTAATCGGAATGCAATGAAATCAACTAATGCAGGCATAGACTAATCAATTCGCTTGTTCTAGCCTCTAGTTTTAAATTTTAGACAAAAGGAAGTTAATTTGATTTTGAGGTAACCATTGAATTAGGTCAATTACAAGTAATAAGTGTACCTGATCTATCACAGTGATGACGTCTAAAAATCAAAAATTTATTANAATTAGGTCAATTACAAGTAATAAGTGTACCTGATCTATCACAGTGATGACGTCTAAAAATCAAAAATTTATTACTATCGTATGAGTAGAGGGCCAAGTGACAATTCGCAACAGGGTTCCCGTTTTTGAACAATATACGACAAATTTGAAAATTTTTTTTATCATTTTTCTAGGCGTGGTCGTTCAATATAAGTCTCGATTTTGATACATCTTACTTTTCATGAACTGTAATTTCATAACATTCCAAGAAGTGGATTTATATTGGTCGACCACATATAAAAATTTCTACCAAACTTGTCAATTTCCCCATAAGGTGTAATAGAAAGTTGAATTTTTTCNGTCGACCACATATAAAAATTTCTACCAAACTTGTCAATTTCCCCATAAGGTGTAATAGAAAGTTGAATTTTTTTCCACATTACAATCAGTTTTCAAAAAAGTTTTTGAAGAAATGTCTATTTCAAATTTTGAAAATGAGGGTNGTCGACCACATATAAAAATTTCTACCAAACTTGTCAATTTCCCCATAAGGTGTAATAGAAAGTTGAATTTTTTCCACATTACAATCAGTTTTCAAAAAAGTTTTTGAAGAAATGTCTATTTCAAATTTTGAAAATGAGGGTNTTTTTTCCACATTACAATCAGTTTTCAAAAAAGTTTTTGAAGAAATGTCTATTTCAAATTTTGAAAATGAGGGTTATAGTTAGGATGAGTTTCTGTAACTATAAATCGTATCTAATTGAAAATTAGAAGCTATGGTGCGACCGGTTTTGATACATTGAACCAACTACTCGTTTATAAACGTAAAAATTAGGGTTTTAGGATCGGATGGGTTCTCATCCTGTGGTAAATACATTACACTCGATCAACGCAGATCAAAGGACCCTTTCGATTAAGGCGATTTTTTGGGCCAAAATGAACTTCTTTGAGAAAGCCTAATGCATAGGTTAACCTTTGTAAAATTTTCAACACACAGCGTTTGTTGTGTGTCGTAGCCACTACAAAAATTTTGAACTGGTGCCCCCCCCCCCCAAATTCTGAACTAGGACGGGTCCAAAGTGCGGGTTTTCTGCATAAGAAATATAACCGATTCATACCATTTATCATAATTTTTTTTATGCAAAGGATTAGGCAAATCTGATATACCTAATTCGAAAGGNATCATAATTATTTTTTGCAAAGGATTAGGCAAATCTGATATACCTAATTCGAAAGGCAAGATCAAGCGCAATTAAATGGATTTTGGGTAAAAATGGTGCCCCCTTAGAAAGTTGGACTTATTACACATTGTGTGTAATATTTTGGCATGGATTTTGGCCCAAAAAATCGCCTTAATCGAAAGGGTCCTTTGTCAGGTCTAATAAACAAATTGGCTTTATACTTAAATTTTATAGCCGAAGTCTACTGCACATTAGATTCTATTCAACACGGGTCTGGAAACAGTGATGAAATAGAATTTGTCTAACAGAACGAACATAAATATAAGTAATGTCAAATATTCGAGAATATATGTACATCTTATATCTTATGTACTCACTAACGGTTTAGTTTTACAACCCGGTTAGTTGTTTACTGATGCGTCTTATCATTGCCAATTTGAGATAGAATGTCTAGAACCAATTTCCAAGGCTGATTATTACAAAGGACAATGTCGAAATGCGTCATGAAGAGATCTAACCTTGACTCCACCTATAAATTCAAACATCAAATAAATTTTATGTTTATCACAAAAATGGCACACAAAACTCAAATATTGGATTACTCATGCTTTGTCATAATCAATATAAGTTATAGGACAGAGATAAGATCAGCCGGCAGAAATGGCAGGGGCGAAATTGGTTTCGCCCGGGCGAAAAGAGATCAAAAAACGGGCGAATGGGGCGAAAAGGGGCGAAATTTAAAAAATTAACTTTTTGACTTTTAAGGAACGCTACCACATAATAAGCACATAACCATCTATCACTAAACTGTCTTTATTCCTTGGTGCGCGGGAGCATGAATATTTAAAAAATTAAATGTAACTTTTATTTTTTAAATTAAAAATCAACTTCTTTTGCCTTCCGTTTTCATTCTTTCTATTTTATTGTTAATTATTTGAATTTAATTAGATTTTAATTAATTCTGGGTGTACCATTACCAGTGTTACTAAGTTGTGATCTTTATTGTAAGACCGGCACAATGGAAGTGCTTTGCTCCATCTATGCCGCGGTGAAGAACTATTTCGCCCTTTTAGCCCCTTTCTTCCGGGTTTTTCCACTTTCGCCCGGCAGAAAGTGGCGAAATGAAATTTCTACCGGCAGAAACCCTATCTCTGTTATAGGATGAATGTCATAATTTCAAATATAGAGCCCTATACGTTATAAATAACACTGTGACCAAGTTTTATTATAAATGTAAATAAACAATTTTAAACGGAGTTAATCATGTGATGCATTGCATTAAACGTCAAGTTTAATAAGAAGAAAGAGAAAATTAATTTACAGATTTATAAATTTAATTATAATTAAGCGATAACAAATTCAAAAAAACTTGAGTTCGAACATCCTTTATATTTACAGGGACAGGCAATAACAACTGACAGGGGATACCCCACACTCCTACTCCTATCTTCAACCATAAATGGGCAAAGAATATCCCACTTCATATTTAATTTAAAATCAATTAACATTTCATGTTGATTGATTTTTAGTGTAAAAAAGGGTGTGTGAATAACTTAAGCTCATTAATGATTTGCGGAAGGGTGATGAGTGTGACATCGGAATAATCGGTGTTGTAAAAGATAATTGAATTAAAACTATTCGCAATATTAACAATTTGGTGTTTCGTTTTTCTGGACATTCGTCCATTGTTTATCCGTCATGCGAATACCACCAAACCTGTGACTCATTGTAATCAAGTAGCACCACCGACATCCGGACGACTCCCGCGCACTACGCAAATCTGACTAGAAACCTTTTGGATTCAATTTGGGCAAACAAGTGGCTCGGAAGGCGAGAACCTGCGGAGTGGCCAGTTAGATTCCCGTACTTAAATCCACTCGATTAATTTTTTTGGGGGTATATGAAGTCGACAATTTTTAATACTCCTCGCGCAATTAATATTTCTCAACCGAAGGGATTCAGAATTTTGTTGATACTTTGAATAACAATCCGCAGATGCTACAGAATATTAGAAGGGCATTTTATGACCGCCTTGGCCATTGCATTGAAAGGGATAGGGGTCATTTCAAGCATATGATAAACTAATTTAGTGTACAGACCTATCTTTAAAATTAACTCTAAATTCCAAAGGAAATTAATAAATTGTTTGCCCATTTGTGTAAGTTTGAGAGGGTATCCCCTGTCAGTTGTTATTGCCTGTCCCTGTACATTGTTTACTTCAAATAATCTTTACAGTAAACCTCGCCTTTAAAGTCTTCGGTGTAATGGAACCAGGGTAAAAATGAACATGAACTGCCGGTCTTCGCCAAAAGATAAGCAAATTAATATTAAAAACTGCGGGCATTAAAAACTCGGTTAAAATGAACAATTTGATGTAATGAACATCTTGCAGTCTACCCTTTCATTTCATCATCGTGAGAGATGAACCAGAGCCTATTTTGATGAAATAGTCAAATAAGTTTAATAAAATGCGCTGTGAATGAATCAAGAATTAAACTTTTGAAGCACTGTACCAACATTTTTGCTAATATTCCGTAGTACAGCTAAAAAATAAGACAATTGTGAAGCTTTTAATTTTCTATTAATTTTCATCTCCTTTTACAGGTTTTTTATAAATCGTAACTATTAGCAGTATGCAATGTTGTAAAATTCTTCATTGATTTTTCTGCTCAAGNCTAAATCGTAAATATTAGCAGTATGCAATGTTGAGAAATTCTTCATTGATTTTTCTGCTCAAGTAAATTCTTGGTTTATTTTGGTGGTGAGGTAGCTAACTTTAGAAAANTACAGCTAAAAAATAAGACAATTGTGAAGCTTTTAATTTTCTATTAATTTTCATCTCCTTTTACAGGTTTTTTATAAATCGTAACTATTAGCAGTATGCAATGTTGTAAAATTCTTCATTGATTTTTCTGCTCAAGTAAATTCTTGGTTTATTTTGGTGGTGAGGTAGCTAACTTTAGAAAANAAATTCTTCATTGATTTTTCTGCTCAAGTAAATTCTTGGTTTATTTTGGTGGTGAGGTAGCTAACTTTAGAAAAAGGGAATAATTGAACCAACGAATGTCAAAAACATCAGATGTTTTGACTATAACTTCAAATTTAATATTTGTTTATGATTCGGCTATAATGAACATCGGGTGTTATAAACCGAATTCCATGATTCCAAAATTTTTTATAGCCGAGGTCAACTGTATGAAGACATTTTTACCTCTGTGTCAAGAAATCCAATTTTTAGGATTTCTCCAGGATTTGGCATACCATCAGCCATGTGACTATCTCCAATACAGTCTCCTAGTAAAATCCCATTTCGACGTTTTGATATCTCAAGAAAGTAAGGTTGGTTGAGTCCTAATGCCCTCTCGTTTTTACTAAATGGATGGATGATTGGTGGTAAGATGTCCTCAAGACCACCCTCCTCATTGAAAACCAATTCATTTGATATGAGTTGAACATTTGAAGAGAAAAGTGTTTCTTTTCGTAATACAGTTTCCAAGATACTGGAGATTCCGGCAGACATAATAAGTACTGGTACCTCTGATTCCTTCAACATTTCAAATGTTTCCTTTACTTGCTCTCTATAATTTAGACAATTATATAGGCTTAAAATCTTTTGTTATCAATTTGTATAGTGAATTCTAAAAGCTTTGGTGTTACAATTTATCTTATCTTACTAATTAACAAGGACAACCAAAAAATGCAAAAAATGTTTTTAAAAAGTGCAAAAAAAAAATGAAAGTGTAAATTATTGTAAATTTTTTAAGCCGTTAGTTGCTTAGAGTATCGTTTACTATCATTATCTTATATTAGTAAGTGAATATTTCTGCGGAATCACCATTACTCTGNTTGCTTAGAGTATCGTTTACTATCATTATCTTATATTAGTAAGTGAATATTTCTGCGGAATCACCATTACTCTATGAGAAAATTAAACTCTTCAAATGATAAAGTTTGAAGATAGAATGCGTTGTTTGTTGCTTTTCTACACAATTTTCGCAATGGCGCATAAAAATTACGATAATAAAAAGGCAATGAGTACCACTCGANATGGCGCATAAAAATTACGATAATAAAAAGGCAATGAGTACCACTCGAAAAAAAAATCCATGATCTGCATACTACAGTGGACCTCGCCTATTATGACTTAAGGTTAAATGGAACCACGGTTATAATCAACCTGAAGAGAGATGACCCAGGGTCTATTTTGTTGCAAAAGTCAAGCGAATTCAATAAGATGCTTTGCGAATGAAATAAAGNTTGCTTAGAGTATCGTTTACTATCATTATCTTATATTAGTAAGTGAATATTTCTGCGGAATCACCATTACTCTGTGAGAAAATTAAACTCTTCAAATGATAAAGTTTGAAGATAGAATGCGTTGTTTGTCGCTTTTCTACACAATTTTCGCAATGGCGCATAAAAATTACGATAATAAAAAGGCAATGAGTACCACTCGAAAAAAAAAATCCATGATCTGCATACTACAGTGGACCTCGCCTATTATGACTTAAGGTTAAATGGAACCACGGTTNAAATCCATGATCTGCATACTACAGTGGACCTCGCCTATTATGACTTAAGGTTAAATGGAACCACGGTTATAATGAACCTGAACCACCGCGAGAGATGACCCAGGGTCTATTTTGTTGCAAAAGTCAAGCGAATTCAATAAGATGCTTTGCGAATGAAATAAAGTTTTCATTCATTAGATGAACATTATTGACGTTACACCGTGTTACGCCGAACAAAATTTCACAGTTCCCAAAATTTTAATTTTATATTATTCTTCATCACTTAAGGAATTCTAAATCGTAAGTAAATACTTGCAGTGTACAATGTTGAAGACATTCTAATCTGCTTTTTCGATGTTTTATTCTGTTCAAATAAATTCTTGGTTGATTTGGGCTTTGAGGTACCAGACCGTAGAAAACGAAAATTGTGGAACGAAGTAAAATAAAAAACATCGGTTTTAGGAACATAACTTTTAATAGTTAAATTATTTAACTTTAGAAATTATTTAACTTTAGTTCATTATTCGGCTATAATGAACATTGGCTGTTATGAACCGAATTTCCTGCTCCGTAGGAATTCGTTATAGCCGAGGCCCACTGCACTAATCCTTTCCTAAATCTTGCTCACGGACTAAAGGCTAATGTATACTCCAGAATTTCATCTTCATTCAATCTGCATTTACTTCTCATCTTCATTTTGCTAGTCATTTTTGCAATATATACTCGCTTTTCATTCAACTCTCATTTCAACCTACCTTCAATAAAGGGAGGAGCGAGGTGAGTTTTCAATTAGAGCAAAAGTTGGATTCAATCCAACTTTTGCTCTAGATGAAGATGAAAGTATAATGTTAAGAGATGGTCTCACTCTCCCCAAGCCAACAAAATACGACTAACACCCAAATTCATTTCAGTTTAGCTCTACCCATTAACTTTGCTTTTTCTTGATTTTCAAATTGGAGTATACATTAACTTCAAAGTGAAAATTAAGATGAAAATGGAGGTGAGATGGAGATTGAATGAAGATGTCAAGCAGAGGATTGGAGTATACATTAACCTTAAGGNGTCAAGCAGAGGATTGGAGTATACATTAACCTTAAGGCACAATCATGTCTCGAGTCTAATTTATACTCCGATTGACGGAATTTCAAGGCGACTAAAGAAAATTTTTTTTTCAGATTTTCATGTTTTAGAAAGAAATAATGTCTTGAAAAAGATTTTGGAGTATCACTAAACTGCACTTTTTACGCTTCTGCCACCCTATTAGATTTATATTTTCGAACCTTAACGCACATTTTATGCTTAGCTTTTTTCCATTCGTTGTCGGGAAAAGTGCAGTATTATTAGTGAATTTTGTTTCAACAACTCTAACTTCCCCTAGCAACATTATTGAAATTGTTGGTAAATTCCTGGATAATACTGCATTTTCTCCAGACAACGGACGGAAAAAGCAAAGCTTAAAACGGGCGTAATTCTATTATTAAACAGTTGTACTAAAATACTTTTTAGGTTAAAAATGACCTTCTATGAGACTTTAACAGAAAAAGGTACGCGAATTAAGAACACTCAGATTTTTGTAGATTTTGAGATTACGTTATTTACTACTTTCATTATCTACTTTTTTACATTATTTTTCAAAATACTTTCACATAGATAGTACAATTCATGGTAACTACTACATATAACTCATGCAATGAATTAGGGCGCATAACTGACGAAATAGTCTATAATTTTATTCGGCAAGATGAATTCAATGTATTATTATTTTTCTAATTATTTAATAAGGTTTTTGCTTTTAGTAAGATTTTGTTGCTTTTTAGCAAGATAGTTTTTTAGTCTGTAGGTAAGTTTAGGTTGATGCTCTAACATTTTTCTCAACTTTTATTAATATTTAGCAACATATTTGGCTTTTTTAGCAAAATGTTTGTCTTTTTTAGCAAGATTTTTATCAGTTTTTAGCAAAAATTTAAGAAAATATTTCATAAAAACTTGAAAAAAATGCATTTGAATGGAAACTAATGCATTTTTTTTNAGCAAAAATTTAAGAAAATATTTCATAAAAACTTGAAAAAAATGCATTTGAATGGAAACTAATGCATTTTTTTAAATGCAAAAAGTGCAAAATAAGTTCACGTCATTTGTAATGATTCGTGGAGATCTAGATTATGGGGTCAGGAGTAGAAAGTGGACCTGCAAAAAGTGCAAAAAGTACATTTGGTTGTCCTTGCTAGTTAATAATTGATGTTGGTGAGTCTTAATTCAAACACCTTCACCTGAATTCAGGATTCGTTGTTTCTGTCATTTCATACAAGAGAGATTTCGTAATACCCTCCTCTTGCATCAGTTGGAGAATTCTCTGATANGTTGTTTCTGTCATTTCATACAAGAGAGATTTCGTAATACCCTCCTCTTGCATCAGTTGGAGAATTCTCTGATACCACTCGAGCATTAAGGGTATTTTCTCATCCGTTGACATAATCGGATCAACTTCAATCTTGTGATACTTGAGAAATGTTTCTATAAATTTGGATTTGAAGTTTTGACTAAGCAAGGAATTGAGACCAAGCACTCCTGTAATTACAAAAAGATTTTTTTTTGGCAAACTGTAGAGAGCTAGTGTAGTGGTCACCCGCATAAGTCGGAAAACTGGAACCAAACCTGTCGCATCTTATAGTTAATGGCAATAGAAAAATTAAGAGGCAGGTTNGGAAAACTGGAACCAAACCTGTCGCATCTTATAGTTAATGGCAATAGAAAAATTAAGAGGCAGGTTTGCAGTGCGAATGGTGTCACCAGGGCGGGTCACCAAAGGTCAAAGTTTTTTTGTTTAAAGTAAATTGAAATTGTTAACACACGTAGACCCCAAAGGTGTGTAGTGCTGTGGGAGGTGTGGCACGATGGTTTTGAGGTAATATGTTGCTCCTGTGAGGTGAGTAGCACGTATTCGAGTCATGCTAACCTCGATCTACTTATTTTTCCTTGTTTAACAAGTTTGAAATTTCGCTTTTTGATTCGAATTTTTATTTCAATTTGTTTAAAAACTTATTTTGATTTTTATCCTAGCAGCAGAAGAGTTCAGCGGCATCACGTAATCCTAATCACGATACCTTATTAGCCCTAATAGTAACGGTTAAAAAATGAAAAAGGATAGTGAAAGTAATTGTACAGTAGAAGCTAAAAATAATAAAAAAACCTTGAATGAAGTAAGATTAAATTTAATATTGAATTTATTGACATCTTCTAATGGTAAAAAATAAGAATGGGTATAAATTTTGTCATAAATTTCAAAAAATTTGTCACTGTAGAAAATTCCCAGATTCGGACTTTATCAAGATTTGGGGCTTTAAAGTAAAATTTAATCAATTTGAAGTGGAAAAAATTATGAATAGGTATAAAATTTTGTCAGGAATTTCAAAATATTTGTCAATTTAGAAAATTATTCAACTTTCCCTGCGTAAAAACAACAACCTAGTCTGATTTCTCTAGCAAAAGGATAAGGGCCAAAAGCCTCCTCCTTTGCCTTTGATTTTTGTAGCCTCACTATAAAGAAAGTCAGATAGGATGTCAAAATCTACAGTGAATAAGTAGGAATAAGATGGAAAAAGTGTTAACTGCAAAAACCATTTATAAAAAATTAGGGGGTTAAACTCTACTTTATTAATTTAATTATGCAAATATTGAATTCAAAGTATTGAAATTGGTAGCATATGATTAGTTATCATCAGTGACCATGTAATCATAGGCGTTTAAGGTTGATAATACTTCATATACATAGAGATACCCTGTCGTGTGAAATTTCAGATACATACCAAATGTAGAATCATTAGTTCCGCCAATTTGCGTTTTAGTTAATGTCTGGTCAAAGTCAGTCACAATCTGGAAATTAACAGAAACACAACTAACTTTATTCCACTTTGTTAATTGTATTACAACCAACCACAGCAAAGAAAAATTTTACACACTTTTTCGTAACACCTTTCTTATCATTATCTTATATTTAGTAAAGTAGATCACGAAAATTCTATGAGAAAATTAAACTTCAATTGATAACGTCAACTTGAGATAGGTTGAATGAGAACGTCGTTATATTATATTTCACATAATTTTAGCATTTATACAGAGAAGTTTGCTTATTTAATGTATACCACTTATTCAGGTCAAAAACATAATGTACTCTCGAACCAAATAGCATTGAGCCCTCGGCGTGAGTCGCATATGACAATTTTCCAAACAAACATCTCAAAATTGGAGTTGTGTGCGGCAGTCAATCAATTGTATTGTATTGTGATTTACTCTTTGAACGACATGTCGTCCAGAGTTTCAAAAATTTCTACACAGATATTGCTATAAATAGAATTTTCTAATTTTAGAACAGGATTTTGAGTAGATTTGGTTAATTCAACGTTTCTTTCAATTAATCTATCTCGCGAATCCAATATTTCTTTTCATATTTTTGAGTTTTGGACTTGTGTATCATTTAAAAGAATTTGCCTACATTTCTTTCATTTTTGATTTTCATTACATCAAAAATTTTTTACCTTGTGTCTCGGAAGTCTTTAATGTGGTACAAGTAACACCTTTGATACGTTGACATGCTATAGCAGTTGCCTGAATCACATTTTTAATTCCAATTTTTTCTAGAAATTTCTTGCTATCAGATGTCTCCCGCCCAACTCCTTGTACACTCTCCTTCAATTTAATTAGAAATGGTTTTACCTTTAACACTATGTCTTTTTGAATTTTTGGTGGCAAGGTAAATGTAAATAAAAATAAGACTTATCTGAATTAAAAATTAAACTTTAACTTCACTACCTAAAAGTTTAAATGAGAAGACGCGCACATCTCGAAAGAAAAAACAAAAAATCTCGCGGCGAGAACTTTGAGGGCTCAATGCTATTTGGTTCGAGAGTATATATGATTCTGATCACGAACCATAATAAGCCCTAATACCAATCGTCAACTCACTTTGAAACGATGCCGAAAGGAATGCAGAGTAGAAGCGCAAAATAAAATATTACTTTGAGTCGAGCAAGACTTAATTCATTCTTGATGTGTTCGTACCGAAAAAAATTATGTTGATAAATAATTGGATGTGACATTAGGAATTTTGTTGATTTTTCAAACTTAAAAACTACCCGAATCAGTGCACTGTTAAAATAACTATTTGGAATCTAAAACTAATAGTTGTAGATAATTTTTACAAAATATATTGTGAATGACAATTTCAAAACAGTACACTAGTAAGATTTTTGCTGGTTATGCCGCCGTCTTTAATTGGTTTTCCTCTCAAGCTAAGTGCAAATGAAAATGGCTCCATTTGTAAAGAATAGTCGTGTCGTGATCCAGCTTATACACCAAATGGTGAAAAACGAAAGTGTAAAATGTGCAAAAAGTGCATTTTTGGTTGTGAATGATTATAAATAACCAATAAAGAGTCTTGAATTAAATATTCATGTTAAATTGTATTGAAGTTCCATTTACCTGTATAGAATCCATGCCATCATTTTTTAACGCAGCTAAAATACGTTCGGCATTAGACATGTCTCGAATTTTTATGTTTATGTTCTCCGTCCCTAGTGCATCTTTCAATAGCTTAAACAAAATGAATATTATAAAAATATAACTTAGAATACTAAAAACCATAACTTTCACGAGATACCTTTTCTAGAAACATTGTTTTGATTATTTAAACAGTAGAATTTTCACAAGTTCACTACTTTCTAGAATATATGATACTTCTCGTTTATCTAATATTCCTTAAATATGCATTATGTTCAAAAATTATGAAACTTAACAAATTGGTTAGTGGTAGTGGTCTGGTCACTACTAAACTGATTATGATGTAAATTATTCACTTATGAAGCAAAACTAGAACAAACTATGTCACAAGATATAACAACCACTTATCCAATCAATAACGAAGGAACGAGTTGTGTCGGGAACAACTTCGGGAGTAGTGTATCGAATGACTAACACAGGAAGGCATAGGAGTTGAACATAAATGTGAGCGATCGATTCGATATTTTCGAGTCTGACGATACCTCACAATCAAAAAATTTTATTCAAAATAAAAAAGTTTTAGTGCGCTGACTCATCAGTATCTGGGTCAAAATCAAGTCTCGACAGCATTTGGTAGGACCCATAAAAAAAATTTTTTTTTTGAAGATGGATTTTTAGCTCTAAAATTAAAAAAAGAGGAAGTAATCAATAGAAAGCATTCCGAAACTCTGTTTTTCTTCTAGCATTATAACTCTCCTAAAGAGTCAACATAGTCTCAACTTAATAATATGACTCAATAGAATTGAGTCATGAGATACTCTATTTGGAAAAGAATAAAAAAAACTCGTTCTCAAAGACACTTAAAGCAATATAGAGAGGAGTAGGCTTATAAGACCAACCAATATAAGACCAATTCGGTTATAAGACCTGTTTTTGGCGCACTTGGTTTTGAACAATGTATTTTGCATGGAGAAATATCGCGTTATAAGATCAATGGTTATAACACCAAAACGAATATAAGACCCGAATTCAAACTCCAAGTTCGTGCCAGATGGAACTTCTTTTCTACTTTTAACGTTTAGATTCTTTAATATACAAAGTAATTGATTTTCAAAATGGATAAAGTAAATAAGTGTATTTATTCTTATTTGTTATCCGACAATATTGAAGCAAAAATGACCTTCTGAAACCTTGAAAAATACAAGAAGTTGCAGCTGAGCATGGATTAACCTCAGGTTAGTTCAAACACTTATATGCAACTGGTTCGAAGTAAGGTGAGCTTTAGCAATCGTAGAGATTTTTGTTGATTTTTTGAGTTGTATCCCTACTGTTCCCTCCAAAAATTGGAAGGACTGAATTCTCTCGATCACGCACTAAACTGTTTACGTGTTTTTTGATGTAATTACTATGGATATCAGGTTTTAAAAATAATTCTTTTAATTAACCTCGTACAAAAACACATGTCGATTTTTACAGTTCATAAAACCTATTCTTTCGAATTACGACGGTAATACAATGGAATCATTTCTTCATCTTCCTTGAGTGGTGATTGAACGTTTTGTTTTTTGTATATCCATACCTTCCAAATTGCAATAGCAGTCAATACTAAATAAATTATGACAAAAAAGATTTTTTTTCCCACTGGAATGAAGACAGTTGAAATAATACTTTACCTAACCCCATCTGCCAATACCGCTGATATAATAGTCGTTGTCTGTGACTCATGAATTGCTTCAGTGATAGTTACTGTTTGCTGAGTAGACAGAATTTGAATTGAATTCGCTGAGCCAAACAGTACATCCCTTCAGGCTAAGCGCCCACCACTTAAAATCATCTGATGCCTTTTCGCCTAAGCCACTCAGGCATACCCCTTCTGTACTGTTCATGAATGCATAAATGCAATTTTTTGTGACACAATCAGCGCAAGTTTTTAGAATTCTACACGCTTTGAATTAAAAATTGAACTGTAATTAAAATAAATTTAGTATGAAGATGGTTACATTTGTTTACTTACCCATACTAAATTATTTAAATTCCTAAACGATTGAAGTTTGATAGCGGGAGGGAAAATGGGAGTTGAGGAGTTTGAGTAAAACAAAGAGGAAAGAGAATCTAAAAAGCGGACTCTAATAAACAGCATGGTCGAAGGCTTGTTTCTTAGAACCTGTGACAACGAGCAGCAATAACAAGTCTACACAATTACTCTAAAACTGATACAGAAAATTTTTTATAACGTTGCAATATTGTGAGGTGGGAACGGGAATTTCATAAAAATATTAAGTCTAAAAATTCTAAATTGCAAACACATCCTAATTTTTCCCAGAAACCGTTGTCAACTAGAAGTAAATCGCTAGGTTAATAATAATAGAAAATAAAAAGATAATATATGGCTGAAATCAACCTAAAAAGAATTTTGTGTTCGAACAGACGGACTTTGTTTTTGAGGTGGAACCACCATCTGGTGAAAAGTCAATTTAGCGTTTCCATTGGCAATTCATCAAAAAACACGTAAACAGTTTAGTGCGTGATCGAGAGAATTCAGTCCTTCCAATTTTTGGAGGGGACAGTACTTACACAACAAAATATAAAATATTTTGGTGTCCGCTCATCGAAAGTGTTAATCTGACAGTACTCGTCCGCTTCTTGTACTCTACTTAAAATTTAACCCGAAAAATTTCTCTAGTTAAAATTTAAGTTTCAATTCTTCCCAAAGGGAGAGCTGAAGATAGTTTAGATTAAGGGAGTCCGAATCACACTAGAAATATAAAGTTATAATTTTTGTAGAAATTGGTAAACAATTTCAATAATGCTATAATAACACATTTACGCTGTTAAAAATTCGATTTTTAGTAAACTTTAGTTTACGTTTACTTTAGTTTACTTTAATTTTTAGTCTCGAAAAATTCAAAAAGCGGTTTGATTTATTCTTTTTCAATTTGTATATTGCAATTTATACATTTAGGATTCAATTCGATATTTTTGAAAATTTATGAAAACTATTATACATTGTGACTCCATTTGTTCATGGATTGCTTACGAATTTATTGTGAAATGCATTCCTGCACTTCGCCAAGTTGGAATTCGCTTCTCATCCTTGTAGTTCCACAAATATACAAATTCGAAGTCGAAGATTTCTTCCTGGAAAATTGTTACGATAAACTTACCAGTTTAAATTAAATTTCAATGCTTCAATGTAACAATGACAGTGGGTATTTACAGAATCATACGTCAAGAACCATGACTGTCCGGAATAAGACACGGTCGGATCAACTCGGTGCGAAATTAAAACGGCAAACCAGAAGAAAACTCTTGAGAAAGTGTTTAGTATGAATTAACATTGTTTGAAATTATTACTCTCAGCATAGTTCATAATTCTGAAACAAGTTCCTGTCAAAGTCCAACTACAAACGCTGCAAACTATGCTCTATTTGAGTTATGTACGATAGTAGGAAGCAGCAAAAATTCCCCGCCTCTGATTTTGGTCAATAGGACACATCGAAACTCTACACTATCTCAAATTTGAGTTGACTAATTTCTGACATTGCATTTTTGGTTTCATTTGTTAAATATTAGAAGGGTCACGACTTTCCCGCTTTGCACTTTGTTCAATTTCATATGTTCAGGCGAAATACTATTGCAAAATTGAGTAGATTGCATTGTTAAATGAATTTGGTATTGTTCGACAGGGTGTTTGGTAAGGTAAGGTGGGAAGGTAAGGTTTTTGGTAACTTACTCGGTTTCCATTTTAGTCAATATGATGCGACCAAGCTCTACTGTTGGTCAAAATTGCATTGCCTACTTTATGAAATGAATTTAAGTCTAGTTTGTTAAGTTTCTGTGATAAGGTCACAGGTTACCCGTTTCGGATTTCGGACAATTCGACGTATATCCAAGCTAAATACTAAGCAAAAATGGCGCTGATTACATTTTGTAATAAATTTTGTTTGATTTGGTAAACTTTTGTCGAAAGGTCAAAACTTACTCGGTCACAAAATACTTTACTTGGAACATTTAAGCATTAGAACGTATCTACATTATTTATTACTTGCTTCTTATACGGAGGATGAACTCTGTAGTGCCTTGACCTTGCTCTAAAGGTAGAACGATTGAAGGTACGACAAAATGATGAGGATAGCTAGTGGATGACGAAGTTCGAGAAATTAGCATACAAGTGCGATGGAGAGTAGGTGGGACTGAATAAAGAAAGATGAATCAATAATTGAGAGCTGAGAGATTACTGAATTAAAGATACTTAAGCTAATATTAAAGATACTTAATATTAAAGTTACTTAAGCGCTTATGATGTGGCGCTTGCCGCTGTCGCGCCTTACGCGGTACCCTTTATTTAATTACAGGTGTGGAGCGAGGTGCCGGCGTTGACTGAGGTCGGAGTCTGTAGGGTGGCCAATGAGCCTTCGCTGTCGTCGGTGACTACAGATGACAGCGAGAAAATAGTGACGAAGTGAGGTGAGTGTCCGGGTTACCTATGGCTCCGGCACTCTGTAAATTAAAACAAAAAATTAGATGAAGAATAACTAATCTTGTCTTAGGACCAGGTCTATGACTTGCCCTGTCGGTCCTCAAAAACCTTCTGGTTCTCGTTTCCTCTTTTCTCCCTGCTTAGCTTGTCGCTGCTTGCTGAGTTCACAGTTGGCGGTCAGGTGCTTGAATTTGATATTTTGTTAATATTATTAATTTCAAGTTTGACTAAATATTACTTATGTTACCTACCTACATTTTTATATTTGTGCCTATCCCTTATAACTCCAAAACAATTGAAACCACATTGGCAACACCGTTGTCACATACAGGGTGTTCGGAAAAAAAGATAACTGACTTTCTTTAACTCCACTCAATTTGAGTGGAAAATACTTTCTCCAGTTATCTTTTTTCCGAACACCCTGTATTTAGACGAGTGAAATATAAAGTTGGCATCACATATGCGACTGACCGAATTTAAAACGAATCAGTAATCGATTTTTCTACGTCTTCAAATTTTCAGAATTTATGATTTCGTTAATTAGATATGAGTCACCCTGATACAAAGGCTTTTATATCTATATCGTCAATAAGGTGAATGATGTGTGATGCATGATTCATGCTTGCTTGATTGTGATGAGTTGAGGTTCAGGCGCGTTTCAGAAGCAACTCATCAAAATCCGTCTTCATGCAACTTTTTTTTTTTTGCTGAGTTGAGGAGTGGGCCAGCCAGCGGTGTGAATTAAAAATAGTTAAAACAAGTTTAAGTTTTAATTTTGAAAGTGAAAATTTAAACTAAAATTAATTATGGAGAATATTAAAATCCTACAGTTTTTAATATTTTGGACTCCTAAAATTGTCTTAAAATTTTCATACAAGTAATGATGAGTGTTTATGGACAAAATTTAACTGAGATATGAATCAAAGAGTACACCAATTTATCAAACTCATCGCTCTTCTACATTAATTCTCACTCCTCAATTCATGCAACTCTTCGAAAAGCCTTTGCATCATACCTTCACTCACCAACTCATCTCTCCTCGCTCCTCATCTTCACGTTACAGAATTAGGGCCCAGATATTCAGAATCGCTTGATTAATGATGAAAAATTTGCCAAGTCAACCGATGCCAAAATTTCCGTTATAAGATTTTTCAAAAATTACTCATGCACATATGTAGACGAGAGGCTGGAGACGGAATACAGATAGTATACCTCAACATTGCTTTCCATTTGATTTTCTATTTAACTACTTAAGTTCCCGTAGAAAAAATTAAATATAACCGCTTATTTTATTCAAAAATGTCATAGCTTTTATACAAGACCAAATTGGTCTTATATCCGTTATAAGACCATAACGGCTATAAGATCAGAATTTTTCATGAAAAATTGGTGTTCTTATAAGCGTGTTCCACTGCATATAATTATTTGTTGAGTTTTATTACTTTTGTGTAGTTTTAGCGAAAAAAACATTTTCAAATATTTCGATCTACAGTGGACCTCGCCTATAACGAATTTTTAGGGACCAGGAATTTCGATTCATAACACTCGATGTTTATTATAGCCGAATAATGAACAAATATGAAGTTTAAAGTTATGTTCATGATATCCGATGTTTTGACTTTTCTTAATTCAATTATTTTCTTTTTCTAGATACTGCAGCCTCACAATCCAAATAAACCAAGAACATACTTGAACAGAAAAAAATGTAGATAAAACTGTGTGGATTATGTTCAGAATTCTGCAATGATTTACTCACGATTTAGAGATGCTGTAACAGTGGATAAAGAATAGTAGATAATTAAAATTTGACAAGTCTTATTTTGTCCACTGCGCCACGGAATAATAGGAAAAACGTTGGTTCAGTGATTCAAAACTTCACTCTTCATTCATTCACAACGTATTTTATTAAATTGGCATAACTTTTTCAACATAATAGGGTCTGGTTCATCTCTCACGATGGTGAAATGAAGGGCTAGACCGCAAGATATGGTTCATTACACCCGAGTGTAATCAGTGTCTCGCGGTGGTTCAGGTTCATTATAACCGTGGTTCCATTACACCCGGAGTCATCATAGGCGAGGTGCACTGTAGTACAAAATAGTTCCTTAACCAGTTTTCTAGCAAAAAAATGAAACCCGATTCCATCAATTTGTTAATTGTTTTTATTTAACCATGAGTAATTGATGCAGGTTATCACTTACAATTTGTAAGTTACAACAACATAACATAAAAGTAGACAAGTTGCACGAAACCATTAATTATGTATTCTACAGCTTGCCTAGATTATGTCAGCTTTGAATATTATACTGAGGCGCATAAACATGGGTACATGGTAGTAAAGAGAATGAGATATGTAGTCTCATTCTTAAAATTTTTGTAGACGTTATAACATTTGGAATCTACAAAGTTGAGCGCCAAAAATTTCTTGCGTTAATAACAATTTTAATATAAACTATAAAAGTAATAAGAATTAATACAGGGTGTTCATAATAAAACGTTACTGAAGAAAGTAGCTTTCACTCAGAAACATTTGAGACATCCTTTTAGCTGGCGCTAAAGTCATAAAAGTGGAGGGAGTGTAGCCAGCATCAGTATTATAAACATACCCAAACAGTTAGGCTCAGGTCTATAAAACTACGACAACGTATCAAAGCCAATTACAATTACTCTCCAAATGTAATCGATTAAACATTACAGTAATTGGTTGCTTGTAATTATAATTGTGTAATTGACAATCACCTAATTACGTAACTGTGTTATTGACAATCACACAATTACGTAATTGTTCAAACTATATATCCATACTTTTTTGATAAACATTCAGGCCGACAGTTTTGCCTGCCCAAGTCGCCGTTAATCTCGGTTGCTCCCTAACTGCCAAAGTGAAGTTATTTGAAAAAAAAATAATTGAAGAAGAAAATTTGTTAATTATTAAATTTATAAATTTAATAAATAAGAATTTAAAGTGATGGAAAGTCTATACGGTTAAGCTCACAGATCACAAGGACAACAATGTTTTTGCAAAATCCATCCAGCTCTTGCACGTCTTGTAAGTCCCTTACAACCGAATCAGCATTTTTGTTTTACTGAATATCTAAAATATCTTTCTTAGACGCGAAACTTCATTTCATTGAACCAATGTCATAATCTTATTTTGTAAAAGGTGGAAGTCACTTATTGGTATCTGTATTACACGTACTATTTATCTTTTGTTGGGTTTGTTTGATTTTTTTATAGTTTTTATTTTGTACTTAAATGTAAGACAACTTCACCCAACTGCCACAGATAGTGTAATTTGCTGGATTCAATCAATTTTGGTGAAAGTCGGAGAAAATCAGTAACGTTTTATTTTAAACACCCTGTATATCTAGGTACACACCTATACATTACTTTCACTATCACTTTGGAATAAAGTAGCGTTTATTAGTTTGTAAAACTTATAAAAAGTAGAGTAGGTTTGATTGTAATGTTTCAGAAATTATAATTGTCAATTATTAATTTGGAGTCAACAACCAATCCCACTGGACTATCTATTCGAGATTTNGGAGTCAACAACCAATCCCACTGGACTATCTATTCGAGATTTATACAGCGAAGTGTAATAAATAAAGGCAATGATTTTGCTTTCACTTGAGTTTTGGGATGAAAAGTTCACATGGAAAATAGAGTTCTGCGCCGGATTTAAACATACTGAAACCTGGGCTGAAAAAAAAATTCTGCTTCGACATGTTCTAGAATTCAAATTTTGACACACCCAGTATTTAAAGGGTATGTGTGGAGTACGAAAACATAATTAAAAAATTCCAGAATGATGGGGGGCAGAGGGGCAAGGATCTAAAGTTTAAAAAATGGGTTTCAAAAACCTTCGTCAACTTTTTCATTTATTGACCGATTCCGATGAAATTTTGTATGAGCATACCTAATCGCATTCCCCAGGTGACATATTTTTTAGTTTTTCATAAATTTGATTTTTTGAATCCACTTTAGTATACGTAAATTTGAATGAAAAACGTTATCGTTAGCGAAAAAAAAATTGAATTACCCACGTATTAGAATGGATGAACGTTATGTAATTTTATGCATCCGTCTGTAAANTTGAATTACCCACGTATTAGAATGGATGAACGTTATGTAATTTTATGCATCCGTCTGTAAACCTTTTTCTTCATAACGTTTCTTTCTTCTACTGATGATTTTACTTAAGAACGTTATTGCATATAGTCTGATATAACTTAAATGATGTTAATCAGATTTCTAGAAATATTTAATAAAAGTTGAATGTGCATATATAAATTTGAAATTATCCACGCTTCGTTTTCACAACTTACAGTAAATATGGAATGAAGAGCTAACACACATGGGTGTTTGAGGTTCGGTGAACCTTGAGGTTTGGAAAAATTTCGTCGAACCCTGAACCGAATCGAACATTATTCGATACAGGTTCGGTTCGGGTTCTATATTTTTTAATTAGTTACGGATTCGGCTCGGTTCGACAGGATCTAGATTCGGTTCGGGTTCGGTGCGGCCTTAAATTTTTGAATTTATGAATCGGTTCGGTTCGGTTCGTAGCTGAACCTGGTTCGGTTCGGTTTGGAAAGTTCGACGAACCTGAATGGTTGGATATTAAATGGGGCAAGGTTCGAAACGGGTTCAGTGCGGATTCGGCTCGAGAGAGTAAAATATTAAAGTAGAGTCGGGTTCGGTTCTGTTCGACAGAGTCGAGGTTCGGTGCGAGTTCGGTGCGCTAAAGTAAAATTTGAAATTGGTTCGGGTTCAGCTCGGTTCGATATAGTCGAGGTTCGATCCGGGTACTGTACGGCAAAATTTTTGTGGACTAGATTCGGGTTAGGAAGGTTCGGCAAACCTCAAAAGCCCATGTGTGAGCTAAAGTAAAATTCTAAAGCTGCCTTTCATAGACCGTCTTTACAAAAGTTACACTAAAAACTCTTTTCTATTTGTTTCATAATTTCAGTTGTTTATTTTCGACAAATAAATACCAGAGAAATGAGTAACCATTGGTAAAAATATACCATTCATAAAGAAAAAATAAAAATTCATTGATTCTGTAATTTTTATATTTCGTAAATTATTGATTTTAAACGGTATAAGAATACCCAAATAACCAATTGCAAGAGAATAATGAGGGTATTCCTGATTTTGCTTATAAGATAGAAAGTTGTTAAATTTTAAATATTTTTATTTTATAAAAAGGTGACATCATTTTATACGTCTGTGATTGGTCTGATTATTTTTCCTCTCCGTTAAAGTTTAATAAGCTCAAGGACATCTTTTTGCTTTTTATTTTTATTGTTAAAATGCAAATAAATAACGTCAACTGAGAAGGAGAAAGGGTCAAACTCACACTTTTTATTNGGAGGAGAAAGGATCAAACTCACACTTTTTATTTCATGTTGTAGTTGAAGAGATGTATGAGAGAATTGAAACTTACTACTTTGTGGTCTCAGTTTTCCTCTCATGAATTCTCTCAACTACAACATGCAAAAGAGGCAAGAGAAATTTTTGTAATAACAAAGTCAAAAATAAATGTCAACATAACAACATTTGACTTTTTACCCTTCCCGATATCCTCATTATATCACTCATTAAAATATATCAAATAAAAATTTAACACTTAACCAGGCCATGTGGAATACCCTCAATATTATGCGTAATATTTAAACGGTATAAGAATACCCAAATAACTAATTGCAAGAGAATAATACTATGCGTAATATTATTCATTATTATAAATCGACTATACACGATGTATCGAAAAAGAGCAACGCGGTTTTCATTAAGTGCGCCTCTTCGAAAGGTCATAACTCCTTACGGTTTTNGTTTTCATTAAGTGCGCCTCTTCGAAAGGTCATAACTCCGTCGCTACTGGATACTTCAAGCAAACCTCACCAAATTTTACGAGTAATTTCTATTAGCCCTACTTAATAATTTGTAGTGATCAAATCTGGAATTGATATAGATGAAAAATGACACTTTTGGCCAAAAATTATAGAAGAAAACCTGTGCTACCGATCCCTCCAGAATATGTAAGAATTTTTTTTTTTTACTCTCCAATTTCAGCTAACCTCACTCCGCTTCTCACCTAGTGTTGAGTCTGACTCAACCAGTCTTCGGCATCCTGTCTTTCCCGTCCCCGTCCGGACGGGTTTGGACGGGGACGGGGCCCCTTTTTTTTTTCAAAAGACGGGGACGGGTGAGTTGATTATTTTGAAAAAATGAAGACGGGACGGGGACGGGTGAAGGTATTTCTTTTTAAAAGACGGGTGTTATTCAGGCACAGACTTCCAACTTAGCTTCATTGGAAATCGAAATTTCAATTATTAGATCTCACTAATATAAACGTTTCAATTTTGATTTGGAGAGTTTACAATGTTATTGGTTTCGATTTCGAGGCTGAAAAGTCATAGGGTTCGATTTCGTTCGACTGAAAAGGTATGAATTTCTAGTTCTATTGTCTAGTTTTGGATTTCGATTTGTATGGAAATTGAATTTAGATTTTCTTAATAATTCTGTTATTCGAAATAGAAATCAAAATCGAAACCGAAATCAACTTTGCCTACCGAATCGAAATTGAAATTCATTTTTTGTACAATTCAAAATTTCAATTTTTTTAATTTTAAATTTTAAATTTCAATTTTAAAAGTCAATTTTCTGACTTGAAATTAAAATCGAAATTTAGTACCCCAAGCTAATCAAAATAGGAATTTATAATTGCAAGGAGCTCGAAATCGAAATTTTGATTTCGAAAAAGACGGGGACGGAACGGGTAAAACAATTTTTTTTTCATAAAACGGGGACGGGACAGGAACGGGGAAGTCTTTTATAATGAGAAGACGAGGAAATTTTTTTTAAGCAAAGACGGAGACGGAACGGGATGGGAAAAAAAATTTTAAGCAAAGACGGAAACGGGACCGGGATAGGTAACTTGGGTGCCGAACACTGGACTCAACAGGAGTTATTTTTTAAAACCCAAGTGAAAAAATATGCGAGGCAGGTCAGAGCGGGAGAGTAAAAAAAACTCAAAAAATTCTTACATATTCTGGAGGAATCGGTACCATAGAAATAAAAATAAAAATATATAAATTTTTTTCTTTTTTTTTTCAAAAATTAATATTTTTTATAGTTTGTCATCACGTTAGTCTAAGATTCTTTGCATTCTTTGCGCCATCTGCTCTATGGTACACCAATTGAGCCAAAAATTTGCATTTGAATTTTTAAAATTAATACCAAGGTGCCATATTTTTTAGTTTTTGAAACGTTGCATCTTCCAATTTTTTTAAATAAAATAGTTTCTTTTTGTCATATGAACACTTGGACCATGTAGGGTCTTATTCGACACTTAATGCTTTTATATAAGTAATAACTGAACGCAACAAATAACATTTTGGCGAACCATCAAACTTATTTTTATAAAAAGCATTTTTTTTCTTCTAACCATTGGTATTACGTTAATTTGCGTTTTTATATGGTAAAAAATCTTTTTTTTCAAAATTTATTAAAAATCGAAAACGCAAAATTTTGAAAAACTAAAAAATATGACACCTTGGTATTAATTTTAACTATTTAAATACAAACTTTTGTCTCAATTGGTCCATCATAAAGCAAATGGCACAGAGTAAAGCGAAGAATCTCAGACTAACAACATGACAAAGCATAGAAAAAAAAAATTTTTTTTTTTAATATTTTTATTTTAGCTCTAAAAATAGTTTGATGCGTGCAGTGCTGCTCCCAAGAGTAGGAGGAGTTGAACAATACCCAACACGATCAAAATGTTTGGTTTTTACATACTCTTTTTCAAAATTTAATAAAAATTGAAATAAATAAAATTTTTGAAAAACTTAAAAATATATGGCAGCTTGGAATTAGTTTTAACAATTCAAATACAACTTTTTGGCTCCATTGGTCTATCACAGAGTAAATTGCACAGAGTCATGCGAAGAATCTCAGAAACAGAACGTCATAATAAAGCAAAAAATGAATACCGACTAATACTTTTTTCATTATTGTGATAAAAGTTTGACGCCCGCGGCAGCGCTAGCCGGCTCGCGAGCGGCGAGCGCCGGCTAATTGTAATATACTAATGGCGATTATTTGACCTGACAACATTTGTACTTATGGTACAAATAGGTCCGTCACTGTTTCATGATTGAATGATTGTATTCTTCATTTTTAAATGGAATAAAAATCTTCACTAACTGAATGAGAATTTTCTATGGATAATCCAAACTTTGCGGTACGGGACTGGTTGTACTCTAACCAGTGTTTTTGGGACAACTGGAAGTTACTTTTGACCCATACTATTTGCTGGAGAAAGCGGTGCTCCAAAAATTATTGTCAATTAGACTACATAAAACAAATTTTTTTAGATGATACTGTTTACATGTTTCAGAAAGATTATGCGAAAGTAGAGAGGAGAATTTTTTTAATTCAAGTCTCTGCGACATCTAGAAAAAAGTTTAGATTTTTTGAAAATCGTAATTTCGGAACATTCGTTTGGGACACCTACTTCTCATGTACATTGTCCTAAACGAATGTTCCGAAATTACGATTTTCAAAAAATCGTAACATTTTTTTCTAGATGTCGCAGAGACTTGATTAAAAAAAGTCTCCTCTCTACTTTCGCATAATCTTTCTGAAATATGTAAACAGTATCATCTAAAAAAATTTGCTGTAAGGAGTTTAATTGACAATAATTTTTGAAGCACCACTTTCTCCAGCAAATAGCATGGATCAAAAGTAACTTCCAGTCGTCCCAAAAACACTGGTTGGACTGTATTACATAAAATTGTGCTGTCAAGGTAAAATCAACAAAATTGATTTAAACATACCAAACTGCGGAAAGAGAACATTGAAGTTCATTGAATCCATATTATTTTCCTATTTGGAATTAATTTAAATCTTGATATTCTGCTCCCTATTTATTACAGTTGCTAATGAAAAAAATGCTGGCTGACCGAATTTACAAAAAAAACACTTAATTTAATCAAAATTTGAATTTTCAAGTGTAGGAGTTTTCAGAGGCGTTCACTGTATTTTGTTTTAATATGTTATATATTTTTGTTTTGATTTAGTGAAAGGGGGCCAAGATACTCAAGTTACAAAAGTTGGTTTCATTTGCCAAGCTTTTTCTTTGACACTTAATTCCGAAATTATGATTTGAAATTGTTTTAAGGCCAATTTATACTCAATACGACAAGTGATTCGTCACGACAAATCGACTTAACGACTTAAACTTGTCGGGACGGTAGGTAATTTATACTGTTACAACAGCTCGAAAATCTGTCGTTCCTTTTTTCAGTTCCGACAAAAAACTCTTCCGACAAATATTAAACATGTTTAATATTTGCCGGATCGGTCATCCGTCAAAGTTCTCTGCTCAAGGGCTCGAATCATTTTGATTTTAAATTTTAAATTTTAAATAATAACTAAAAATATTACAATTTGAGAGTCTTTAATTTGTAAAATTTTAACCTGTTCAATTATTAGTAAATTTTTTTCAAAACATCAGCGGTTTGTTGTCTGTGGAGTATAAATTGACATCCGCCAAATCTACTAACAAAAGAGGTGTTGCGGAATAAATTCCGTCTAGACAAAATGACGTGTCGGATGTATTTTGACATGTCGGAACTCTTATGTAAGAGTCTAAATTGACCTTAAAGGTCAATTATTACAATAATTATTGTACAATTAAAATCTTCCCTTATAACAGACAAAATGAACTCTACAAAACTTGCTTCAATGTCCCTGAATGCCGGTTTCAGTTGAATTCAACCGGATTTGTTGTGTGAGAGAAGCTTAAAAAAAACCATATCGAATGTGTCCATACGCTATACCCATCCTTTGCACATAACTAAAAACTTAGATAACCACGATACCAGTAAGGTCTTGTTGTTTGATCAATTTGATTTCGAAATAACTTTGAGTATACAGTGGTCCACAGGTTTTTAAGAACGTTGAAAGCTACTTTTGTCTAGTGTCCTGCATGGGTCAGCTTTTGGCGTGACTTCTTTCCTAGCGATCGTAGAGAATTAATTTTTTTGACGTCAAACGCTACTTTTCAATGGTCTTCCTGAAATTGAAGTGTTTCCTCAGAAAAAATTTTGTTTAGAAGATATACGGCATAATTTTAAGAACACTCCTTCCCCAGCAAAGAGCATGGGACAAAATTAGCTTCCAACGTTCTTCTAAACCTGTGGACCACTGTATGTTTGATTACTTCTCCAATCCGTATAAGAAGCAATGTGTCACATCCATAAATTAGCTCAACCAACAATTTTTGAAATACAGGATTAGGTTATTATTATTCAAACCAATAATAAACTAATGCACAAGTCTCAAAATCGTTCGAATTCTTAGAAAATTATAATAGTAGACGANAAAGGATTAGGTTATTACTATTCAAACCAATAATAAACTAATGCACAAGTCTCAAAATCGTTCGAATTCTTAGAAAATTATAATAGTAGACGAAATTTTCATAATAATAAAAATTAGGCGAAGACAAATATATTTATTTCTCAAAGCCAATCAAACAATTAGAACTGCGTTTACAACTCCATCATTTTCAGGATTGTTAGTTACTTGTGCGTATTTCCCCCAAACGACCTTCCCACTTGTACTCACTAGACCCAATTCACTAATATTCACCTCAATAACTGTGCCTTTTGTAATTACTCCAAGACTTGTGTACATGGGTGAACTGGGATTCTTTTTTACTCCGATGATAGGAAGGTGGAATGTGGCCTTGAGTTCTGGATGAGTGACGTGAGCTGATTTGATCCGAAGGCCCATTGGACGGATGAACCGTTCAAACTTCGGGGGCTTCCTAGTAAATGTATCTCCTACAAATGTCATTTTTGTTACCATTCGCTTCCATCCCTTTCGTTTCGATTTTCCCGATTTGAGTACTCTGAATACTTCGGCTTCGGATTGAGCTCGTACTTGAGGAATCGGTACCTGCCATTTCCCTGCCTTTTCCTTTCTCTTCTGCTTGATGGTGTTGGAAAGTATTTTAGATCGATTCGTAGTCTCACGGTCTAGAAGATAAGCAGGCAGCGCTGCTGCCGATTCCTTTTCTTTCTCTGGCTTTGATTTGTTCATTTTTTCCTCATGAGCACGGATGGTTTTCTTCATCTGGATTTTCTCATTGTGTCGTTTCTTGTTGTATAATTTAGCTTTCAGCCCACGGAGTGCCTGTGCCTTTGCAGCCTTCTTATGTGGCTCACGCGCTATTCGCTTCCGGAGACGCTCGTGGTAATCCAGTCGATAACCATGGCGACGCTGGTGAAGCTCAATATGTTCATTCTGGGGCATGGTGAAGCCTCTCCTTTATTTAGCAACAGAAGACGATCAAACACAGCACGCAAGATCCGTAACGCAACGAATGGGCTAAATCAAAAACAGGATCATGAATTTGGATTTAGCCGAGATTTGGTTTGGATTTAATCAAAGTTTACTCAACTTTTATAGCTTAGTAAGAACCTAAAGATAAAATGATCTAGTAGTCTGTCTCCTCATTGAGATTATTAAGTTCTTATAAGCTGTAAAAATGTAGTCCCCTTCTACCCTTTCGTTAAATGAAATCTAACTAAGGTAAGGATAAAAAATAATTACACTTTTCGGTACCTCACTGCCGCTTGTGCTTGTCGAATTCTTATCCTCCGCGAAGTAAGTCTGCTGCTCGCTGCTCCTCTTTCTGCACTCTCAANGCTTATCCTCCGCGAAGTAAGTCTGCTGCTCGCTGCTCCTCTTTCTGCACTCTCAATCAACTAATCAATCAACGAATCAACAATATTTAAACATATTTAAATAGAATGATTTGTTTTGTCAATGCTTCACAATCAAAGCTCGGCGGTTTGGGTCCCGGCTAGAGATCTTGCTCACTCGGGATCTTGTGTGAATAACACAAAATCAATAAGTTGTAATGGTGATAAGTANGAAATCTAACTAAGGTAAGGATAAAAAATAATTACACTTTTCGGTACCTCACTGCCGCTTGTGCTTGTCGAATTCTTATCCTCCGCGAAGTAAGTCTGCTGCTCGCTGCTCCTCTTTCTGCACTCTCAATCAACTAATCAATCAACGAATCAACAATATTTAAACATAAAATAGAATGATTTGTTTTGTCAATGCTTCACAATCAAAGCTCGGCGGTTTGGGTTCCGGCTAGAGATCTTGCTCACTCGGGATCTTGTGTGAATAACACAAAATCAATAAGTTGTAATGGTGATAAGTANCCGGCTAGAGATCTTGCTCACTCGGGATCTTGTGTGAATAACACAAAATCAATAAGTTGTAATGGTGATAAGTAGCATTGTTAGTTGAACTGAAAGGATGATTTTAAAAAAGAACCGAGCCCAATCATACCCGAAGAGGAAATTTCAAAAAAGTCCGAGCAAGAGCAGAGCCAAAGGAAGAATTCTCAAAAAAGCAGGAGCAAGAGCAGAGCTCAAAGGAAAATTTCAAAAGAGCCCAACCAGAGCCCAGGCGAGAAATTTCAAAGAGCAGGAGTCTGAGTAAAGCCCAAGGGGAAATTTGTAAAGAGTATGAGAGTCAAACACGTTTTTATGCATATTAGGCATTGTATTAGGCATTGTGACGGTCGCATGAACATCACGCATTGCACATGCACAGTGGACATTCGCTTGAACAGTGCGTAATGTAGGTGCGTAGTGGAAATTTTATGCGCAGTACAGATTGCAAATGGACGCTGGACGTTTTTATGCGCATTAAGCTTTGTACATGCGCAGAAGATTTTTGTGTGCACAGTACGTATTGTACATGCGCGGTGAACGATTATATGCGCAATAGGTATTGTACGTGCGCAGTGGAGATTTGTATGTTCAGTAGGCATTTTAAATGCGCAGTACTTATTGATCATGAGCGGTGAACTTTTATATGAGCAATGAGGATTGGACAGTGGATATTTTTATGTGCAGAAGAAGTTTGTATACTTAGTGCGCATTGAACATACTTGTTGGACGTTTCCTTGAGAAGTATGTAATGTACGTGCGATGTGGACTCGAGCAAAGCGCAAGAAAGATTGTGAAAGAGCCCGAGCCCGAACAGAGCCGAAACAAAGTTTTTAAAAGAGCCTGAGCAGAGCCTAGTCTGTCTTTTAGAAAGAGCCACAGCCGGTGCCCGAGCAGAGCCCAAGCGAGCTTTTTAAAATATCCCGAGCCCGAGCAGAGCCCAGGGTGAAGTTTTCAGACGAGCCCAAACCCAAGCAGAGCCCTAAGCTGTCTGTTAGGAAGAATCTGTGCCCGAGCAGAGCCCAAGTGAGCAATTTCAAAGAGCCAAAGCCAGAGCAGAGCCCAAAAAAAAATTTTTTATCCCGAACCCGAGCAGAGCCCATAGTCAAACGCCGAGCTTTGTTTACATAAAAGAGCACGTTATTATTTAATTTTCAATATTCCTTGCCGGATGTTTGTAACTCCGCGCTCCTCAAACTCACTACAGTGCACTTCGTATATAAGACTTTAAACTAGCCGATCTTAACAGTTAATAAGTAGTGATTTCCAGGGTATTAGAACAACTACGGGTAGGGCCATTCAAAGGGGAAAATATTTTTTTGGGAGAATTTAAGGAGTCTTACTGGCAATAATTTTTGGAGCACCCCTTTCTCCAGCAAATAGCATGGGTCAAAAGTACTTCCAGTCGTCCCAAAAATACTAGTTTGACTGTAGAATTCGGTTATAGTAAATATGTAAGCACCGCATGTTTTATTTGTTGAGACCGGGCACTCCCGCCTTCAACGGGATTTAAACCCCAAAAAACTATTAATTAATAGTGGTACGTACCATGGTTAATAACCCATTGTAGCCGATTAATAAAACATGGTGGTGACGTCATACCAGGGTTTTAAATCCTAAACCATATGTTAAAGCATATGGTATTTCAGTGCAATTGCGCTCGTGACCTGGTCACCCTTGACCTCTGGGAAATGTTCCAAACGAAAATTTAAGCGTTTATCTTCAACTTTGTCGTTGCAGAACTTTAAAAAACCTCTCCGTTCCAGTGATATTCGAGTTTGAAATAAATGCTCGTTTTTCAATAAGAAACAATGCATTTGAGAATGGAGCTACAGTATAATAACCGCGAACAAATTGTATGAGCAACAAATTCTTTTGTGGAATAAAAAATTTTTTTTGAGGATTTCAGTAATCCGAATTTGTGTTCATAAGTTAACTTGAAACATTTTTTTAAATGCGAAAAACTTGAATGTATATTTTGAAACAAAGTAATTCAACACAGAATTTCTTCTCATAACTACATAGTTTGAGTAGGCTTTAGGTCATAATTATTAAAACAATTTTTTTGAATTGGAGAAAATACTCCTCCAGCCGCTATGAAACCTTCGAAAAGATACATTCCGTTTGCTATAATTTCTATTTCTGGAACAAAGGCGGCAGAAATCATACTTGCGATTGATGGCACAGCAATAATAATTGGTGTCATGTCAGTTTCAAAAATAATATAGCATTTAAATTAAGCCCAAATTATCACCCAGAATTTTAATTAATGAATCGTGAATACTTACAAATTGGTTGGTGGTACAAATTGAAGTGAAGTTAGTTATTAAAATACGTAGTAAATTTGAAACCGAACGTGGACAATCTAGATGATTAATATTTTGCAATATCTTGTAAGTTAACGAATTATGGTCCTAACAGTATATAGCCAACTCGCCATATGTCACCAGCTGTTCATCCTTATCGTTTTGCATCTTTAATTGAATCTTCTATTTGGTGCAGTAAACTGGAGACAAACTATGATGTTGTCTTTTTGTATAGTAACGAAATGTAATGAGAGAAGCCGCAGGCAGAGAGAGGCGTCAGTCATATATAGTGTTGAAGTTAGTGAAGTTGATGAATATATATTAAGAACTNTATACAGTGGTCGACAAGTAGGAATAGCAAAACGTAGAAATTAACTTACTTCTATTTGGTGCAGTAAACTGAAGACAAACTATGATGTTGTCTTTTTGTATAGTAACCAAATGTAATGAGAGACGCCGCAGGCAGAGAGAGGCGTCAGTCATATATAGTGTTGAAGTTAGTGAAGTTGATGAATATATATTAAGAACTNGCCGCAGGCAGAGAGAGGCGTCAGTCATATATAGTGTTGAAGTTAGTGAAGTTGATGAATATATATTAAGAACTTTCAAATAGGACAAAATAATTTTTCATATATTTATTATTGTGACAATTATGATATATTTAATTTTAAAATACTTGCATAAATACTTTTGGATAGGTAGTTTCAATAACCAAAAGAGACGGGCAGACGCACTTCATGAAAATATGACCTTTCATAGTATATTTTTCAAACTCGAATATCTCTGGAACGGAGAGGTTTTTTAAAGTTCTGCAACGACAAAGTTGAAGATAAACGCTTAAATTTTCGTTTGAAACATTCCCCAGAGGTCAAGAGTGATCAGGTCAATACGCAATTGCACTGAAATACCATATGTTTTAACATATGGTTTAGGATTTAAAACCCGGGTATGACGTCACCACCATGTTTTATTAATCGGCTACAATGGGTTATTAACCATGGTACGTACCACTATTAATTAATAGTTTTTTGGGATTTAAATCCCGTTTAAGGTTAGCCTGCCGGGGAGTTTACCATAAAAATATACACTCCATCCGGTGTTTTTTGGTACGACTGAAAATTACTTTTGACCCATGCTATTTGCTGGAGAAAGCGGTGCTCCAAAAATTATTGTCAATTAGACTCCATAAAGCAAATTTTTTTAGATGATGCTGTTTACATGTTTCAAAAAGATTAAAGCGAAAGTAGAGAGGAGAATTTTTTTAATCAAGTCTCTGCGACATCTAGAAAAAAAGTTAAGATTTTTTGAAAATCGTAATTTCGTAACATTCGTTTGGGACACCCAACTTCTCACTTACATTGTCCAAAAAAATGTTCTGAAATTAAAATTTTCAAAAAATCGTAACTTTTTTCTAGACGTCGAAGAGACTTGATTAAAAAAATTCTCTTCTACTTTCGCATAATCTTTCCGAAACATGTAAACAGTATCATCTAAAAAAAATGTGCTTTATGGAGTTTAATTGACAATAATTTTTGTGACAACGCATCTGTAGCAAATAGAATGGATCAAAGTATCTTCCAGTCGTCCCAAAAATACTAGTTGGAGTGTAGTAAACGAATGGTGTATTGGTAAAGTATTTACTATAGTCGAACCACTCACGCAAATGTCTATTTAACTCCACATACACCATTGGAATTTCGTCCACTGTCTGCCGTCCTCCTTACTGCAACCACCACCCTCCCTACCGCCCGCTGCCCTTCCTACAGCCCGCCGCCTTGCCTACTGCCCGCCCCCTCCCCACTGCCCGCCGCCTTCCCCATGCCCGCCACCAACCACCCACCTCCCTTCCTACTGCTCGCCGCTCTTCCTACTGCTCGCCGCCCACCGCCCTTCTTACTGCTCGCCGCCTTCCCTACTCGCCCTATTTTTTCACTTATGGTAGAACTGGAGGTGAGCATGACCTGTGACCTCAACGGGTCAACACAAAAAAAAATTATCAAGGATAAGTTACTCAGATTATCAGCCTGAACAACTATTGTAAGCAGAGTATCGCATGACTCTGACTGTCGACTCTTGACTCATGAGTCAGAGTCGACTCACAATATTTTTGAGTTTGACTCTGACTTTGACTCACTAAAATCAAAGAGTCAGAAAGTCGACTCGGAGAGTCGTTGACTTTTGACTCTTTAGTATTGAAGTCTGACTCTGAGTCGACTCTTCAGGAAAAGAGTCAACTCTTGATAACCCATGCCTAGAACATTCCATTCCGTCTCATGAAATTGCATGATACATTAATATAACATGTATTAATTCATCAATTTGTCGTTTGTGATTTTCTCTACAAGTTTTCACTTTTTATTTACATTGACTTTGTTATTTTTCCAATTCTTACGAAATGAAAGAATGGATATCCAGGAAATAATTGTACTTAACAAACTTCCTGATGCAGAAACGGAATTCGGATCTCAATAAACTAATCCGGTGAATCAAAAAGGTGTAGTAGAACATTTTACAATTGTAGCGGTTAATAATTAACCTCAATACCTGTGTAATTATTGCACGTAAGTGAACTTAATTAATATTGTTAATACCAAAGCAATAATTAGACGAGTAAGCAATTAGTTTTAATTAATTTAAAGAAATTGTCATCTGACTCTAGAGTCGACTCTTTGACTCATGAGTCATTGACTCTGACTCACAGGCTAAAACCCCAAAATACTGAGTCGACTCCCAAAAAATTTTACCTTTGACTCTGACTCTGACTCTGACTCACTAAATACAAAGAATCAGAGAGTCGACTCAATGAGTCAATGACTCTGACTCAGGCTATAATGTGAGTCATGTGATACTCTAGTTGTAAGTCATGTTATCGATCGTATATTAACATAAAAAAAGTTTGTACTGAAAATAAATTTTTGTACATATCCTTATGGAGAAAAACAAAAATTTAGAGTTGGGAAATCATATGCTCAAAAACTTCGAATTTTTCACGGCCACCCTTGACCTTAAAGAGGTCACCACAGAGGAAAATGTCATTAGGAAAAGTTGGTCACTGAAACATTCTCAACAAGCTTTGTAGAAGTCATTTGGTCGCTCAAGATTGGTTGCTATTTATCGATACAAGAAATTTTTCAAAGTACATGACCAAAAACATACAGGGTCCACCAGAATTAAGTACCATATGGCGAAAGCACAAAGGTTAAATCATATGCCAAAAAATGTGGTGTTCCTACTTCTCTCTTTCATTCTTGTCTCTCCAGAGATTTGTGCGCAGGGTGTCTGATTTTTTTGCTTTTTTTCAAAAAAAGCAAAAAAGCACCTTTTTTTGCTTTAAAGCAGCTTTTTTTGCTTTAAAGCAGTTTATTTTGTTTTTTTTTGCTGCCATTGCGGAGACGGCATATATGTTGGATTTGAACTATTTCAATTACTACAACACTCGATTTNAAAGGTTAAATCATATGCCAAAAAATGTGGTGTTCCTACTTCTCTCTTTCATTCTTGTCTCTCCAGAGATTTGTGCGCGTACTCTAACAACTGACAACCCAATCAAACATTCGATTACTTGTTTCATTTCGATCATTTATTACAACGANCACTCTAAATTTCTGACGCATTTTTCATAAAAACTTTCTCCATATGGTACTTAATTCTGGTGGACCCTGTAGTCACTTAAGGTCACCGGAGAGAAAAATTGTACTCAGAAATGTTGTACACCTGCTAATGCNTGGTGGACCCTGTAGTCACTTAAGGTCACCGGAGAGAAAAATTGTACTCAGAAATGTTGTACACCTGCTAATGCTCAGCAACATTTGTAGAGGTCATTTTACACGTTTTCACAAATACCTGACCTTTGACCTGAATAGGTCACTACAGGAGAAAATGTCATTAGAAGAGTTGGTCAATCGTGCAAAGGCACAGATGTGTATTTGAGGTACGCCGTACCTCGAGGTGCGGAAAAGTATGCCGAACCCCGCCCCCGCACCCGTTCCTTGGTGCGGTGCGATGCGGCTCTGATTTTCAGAATTAGCTGAGGGAGCGGGTTCGACGCGTACCAGAAATTTTCAATTAGGGGCGGGAGCGGGTTCGGTACGTCTCCGAATTNTGGTGGACCCTGTAGTCACTTAAGGTCACCGGAGAGAAAAATTGTACTCAGAAATGTTGTACACCTGCTAATGGTCAGCAACATTTGTAGAGGTCATTTTACACGTTTTCACAAATACCTGACCTTTGACCTAAATAGGTCACTACAGGAGAAAATGTCATTAGAAGAGTTGGTCAATCGTGCAAAGGCACAGATGTGTATTTGAAGTACGCCGTACCTCGAGGTGCGGAAAAGTATGCCGAACCCCGTCCCCGCACCCGTTCCTTGGTGCGGTGCGATGCGGCTCTGATTTTCAGAATTACCTGAGGGAGCGGGTTCGACGCGTACCAGAAATTTTCAATTAGGGGCGGGAGCGGGTTCGGTACGTCTCCGAATTTTGCAATTAGGCGCGAGAACGGGTGGGGTGCGAAAGGTTTAAGTAGCGGGGACGAAAGGTGCGCCGCACCTTATATTTTTTGGTCACAATTGTCACTCACACGAGGCAAAAGGACTAACAATCGATTTTCAAACTAAAAAAAACATGTGACTCTGCTGTCTGCTCATTACCTTTGCTTTGGTGGAGCCATTTAGCATATCCATTTCCACATATGTCATTCAGATTCACAGATCCAATTCATTGGCTTTTGTCTACTTTCCACCAGGATAGTCAAGTCAACTCATCCCTTCAGCACAACAGTCAGCAGACAGCAGAGAACAGCTAAGACACTACTGTTATTTTCTTTTAACTAATTGTGTAAAAAGCAAAACGTCGTTCATCTATGATGAGTCAAGAAAGGCGACAACAGCCACAAATCGTTGAAGTTGAAGAAGTTGAAGTTACAAAGTAACTATGACAAATATGCCATTAATTATATAAGTTAAAAAATTAAGCTAATTATAAGGTAGTGAAAAAGTAACTATGCAAATTCATTAAGACTAAGAGCAAAAGACTAAACAAATTAATCAAAACATTGGAATAACGCACTAGTGCGGTATTCCAATGTTTTTATTTTATTTTGTCAAGTTTATAATATGCCAATAGTTTGCTTCAACCATCTTCCAGTTGAGCTTAAGTATAGGATACCCCCACCCTCGCGAATTCTGAAAACAAGAAAGATAACAATAAGTAGCTGAACAACAACCTAGGTTGTTTTTCAACCGCTGATTATAATAAATAATAAAAATGAGCAACTGGTTTTTGAGCTCATTCTATCGTTGTATTTGCATAACATTTTCTGCTCTTGCTTCTGGCTAAATAATAAATTTATGCTTCTAATTACGAAATAAATAAGATTACCACATTTTGATTAGTGTATCAATTTTGCACAAGAGTTGTCCAAATAGGCAATTAGGATATTACCTTTGGCTTTGCAGGTGTGGTATCCACTAATAAAATAAATAAGAACTCCATCCACAACTGAAAATCTTTAATTAGAAAAAATCATATTTAAATTTACCTGGGTGCGGGAGCATGGTACGGAAAGTACGGGAGCGGGTGCGATGCGGCTCAAATTTTTAAAATTAGGTGCGGGATCGGGTCCGGTACGTCTACTTCTTTTTTGCAAAGGTGCGGGGACGGAAGGTACGACGCACTTAGAGGTGTGGGAGCGGGTTCGGTACGGATCAAAATTTTGCAATTAGGTGCGAGTATGATACCGGTGCGGTTATTTTTTTTTGGAGAAGGTGCTGCGGACCTCAAACACACATCTGTGTGCAAAGGGCAACATTTGTAGAGGTCATTTGTTAACTTAATAGGGATGCACAACACAGATTGGAAATTTTTGTTATTTTTCTTGGGAGGATCTAATGGGAAAATATTGGCATATCTCCTTTTGTGCAATCTGCAATCCAACCTCCAAAGGTGCTTGTCCAGATAAGATAAATATACATCAATCGACCAGAAACTTAACGCAGATTACGAATCTAAACATCCATCGTTGGTCAAGCCGATTTTTTTTTAAATACAGATTTTATAACAAAATATTTTTATCTTTTTTTTGAATTTACTTACAGAGAATTATTTGGGAATTGGTAATCAATCATTAATCAACATCCTCATAAGGAGGGTGACGCTGAGTTTTGTAATGCTGAGCAGAGGAGTAAACTCTTTATGAAGATCTCGTTTACAGATTCCCAAATAATTCTGTATTTAAATACCAATGAGATGTGAGGATAAAGTAACAACCTTAGAAACAATTCTAACACTAGTTACAATGGGTTGATCCATTAGGTTGATATAACCATCGCACGGTGCTTACTCCTTATCACTCAAGGCCATTGCAGCAGAAGAGGTGTTTGGAAATGTAGCTTAGGATTTCTTTTCCAAACATATTTCTCAAATTCGACATCTCTATTCTGTATGCTAATAAGTTGTTTCTCCTTTGTCTATTTCTAAATTAAAGCTCCCGTATGGAATAATATTCAAGTCATGATGTAAGCGTTCAAGATTTGAGTAAAATTGCAGATTTAGATTAAATATTCTTTGCTCAATATGGATCACAATGATCTGCTTAATTTTACGGTTAAGGAGACGCCATTTATACTCAATGATTTACTTTTAGGTAGATTACTTTGTACCAATTCGTGACACACTTTGTGTATGGGGACATTATTAATGAAAAGTTATATCCTCTCAAGTAAGTTTTTATTCACAATTTTTACTAAAAAATTTTTTTAACTTATTCTAAATCATTCAAGTAGTTCATTGTAGGTCTGTAGATCGCATGTGTTATGTAAACGTGGTATACTCTTGATTTCACATTTTCCAACATCAAGACTTCCTCCTTGAACATACACAAATCCCTGTTCTTCAAATATAAACTTTTCTTGACGCAGCCCAATAAAACTCAAAACTTCTCGCCCAGCATCAAAAATGTTATTGACTTTCCCCGGGAAAACATGAATGACTCCATTGGAAGTGCTCTGAAAGGTTACAGCACTACGGAATTCAGTGTCAGTTTTCACTTTAGCTAAGACTGTTCCATCCCAACCAATAAACTTAAAATTTTCTGAAAATTTTGGCCAAAATCGATTCATATCACTTTCACAATTTCTTTTGATAAATTTACATATAAAGTCATCATCAATTTTTGCCAAGAGATCCTTGGCCTCAGAGACAGTGGCAAAAGATCCAAGGATCGTCCATTTCCCATGGATGAACATATACTTTTTCAATGTCTCAGATGAACTCTTTCGATCGTCATATGGCATCAAACAAGGGAACCACCCGTCCAGAACTATAAAAGAAAATGGTTTCTCTGGGACTGGAAGTGATTGCTGCTCATAGACTAAAGAGATGCACGTTTGATAAATTACGTTGAGTTTCTGAGGAAGCGGATTCCTGAAACAATAGGCAACGGGTACTAAAGACTGAAAACTTGTTGTGTTGATGACATGATCGAATTCATATTGATTTTCCTCATCTTTGACACGAACAATGCTTGTCCCGTTGTACTTTTCCACCGATTCTACTTCAAAGTTACAACATACTCGTATTCCTAGTTCCTGTAGATAGTTCCAAAAGAACACTCGAAGTCGATGACCCACTATGATACTTGGTTCGACGATATCTGCAACATAGCCAAGAGATTCGTAATTTCTCTCCTTTGGATCGACTTCCCTGACGCCTTTCAACTCTTGACACACAGCCATAAATTCTGTCTTGGTCACTTTTGATGGCTGACTCATCGTATCCAAAATCCCATATCCGTAATCGGAGTAAGTGTGGTGATTAACGAGTTGAGGATAATGTTTTAAAAATTCATTGAATCCTCTTTGACAAGCTTCACGCGTAGCTGGTGAGCGTGGGTAGTGTGGGCCTGCGTGGAGTCGGATTCCATATTTACCAGATATCTGAGTAAAAATGTCTTCGCACTTCTCAAAGATGGAGACTTGTGAGTTCGGAGCTTGACGTTTTATTTCAGCAGCTATGTGACACCCATACCATCCACCACCTACTACTAATATCCGCATTGAGAAATTTTGTTATCAAAACTTCCTGAAGTCGTATTTAAGTAAGTTTGGATATGAGTCAGGCAATGTGCGCTACATACTACAAAAAATTTCCTTACTATAATCCAGCAAAAAATTTCTTACATTAGCCCATTGCTACATCCCGGCAAAAAACCTGTTACTACAAGCCGTTACTAGAGTCCCTTACTATATCCCATTGTTAGATTAGGTTTAGGTTGTTAGATGCTAATTTAGGTTCAGCTTGTTAAGTTAGGTGTTTCCAGCGCGAAGTTTTGCTGAGCTGTAATATGTAGTAAAAACGGGATTTTTTGCCGGGCACTGTAGTAAGATTTTTTGCTGGAGGATGCAGCCCACACTCCCTTACTCCAGTCGTAAGTTTGTTCACGATCCTACTGTTTAGACTGAATTGATTCTGCCTTGTTCCAATTATACGGTTTGATTTGATTCCTCTGTAAGCAAAGATTTTTCTTTTAGTGTTTTATTCAAACATTTAATATCTGAAAAATGTTGGGAACATTTGTAGAATACCCCCCACTGGAATTCGGGTAAGTGATACGTTAATTAACTGGTAGTTTAGCGTAGATTACGAATCTGAAATACATTGTTGGAGTGGCGGTCAAGTCAAATTTTGCAAAATTTTTGCAAATTTTCGCCAAAAAAAATTTTTTTTTAGTATGACTTACCTCAAGGTACTGGTCAGGATTGTAGGTAGTTGTACCGATTAGGTTTTATAGGTAAAAAATGTTTTTCAATTAATAACTTTTTTTTTGTCATAACTTCTCGGATCATTTAGAACTTTTGGTTGGGTGTACAAAACGCATTTTGAGAATGAAAAAAAAATTTGTATTATTTTTTAATGGTGGTGAACTAAATTAGCACTCGGCATTCCATTAAATATTCTCGGATTAAATTAAAATTTAGGAAGTATGTCTTGAACTCATTTTGGGAAGGAATTTTTGGATCTTTTCGAAATAGTTTCAACATAAAATTTTTATGACTTTAACAAAATTGTTCTCAATTCATTTTACACATTGGTGTCCTGAATTCAAATTTCGGCATTGGGTCATTTGTCGTCGGTTCAATTTCTATTTTCATATTGATGTTTATCATATTTTGAAAAGGTATTTTTTCCTAAGTTTTAGAAAATACTCGAAAATAAAATATTTAAATGTCTGATAAAAAAATAATAAAAATTTTCCCTAAATGAGTTAAATTGAAACCAATCTTTTACCTGTTAAAGTCCATTCGCCCATTTGGAAGTGATGCGACAGAGCGGCAAAATAAAAACTCAAAATACACCTAACAACCTAAACCTTACAAAAATCAAGCAACCTAAACCTAAAGAAAATTTAAAGAACACATAACAGCCTAAACTAAAGGAAACCTAACAAATTAAATCTAAAGAATAACCTAGCAACCTGAACAAGAAAACCTAACAACCTAACTTATTAACCTAACCTAACAACCTAATTAGTCTACAAAAATTTTTCGTCCAAATCGGAGTGGGTGTCTCAAAGTAAAATTTTACTATATTTTGTTAAAAAATCTATATTAAAAAAAAAATTGACTTAACAGCCAACTATGGATGTCAGGTTCGTAATCTACTTAAGTTTCTGATCGATTGACGTGTAACTTATTTAAATCCGGACATCAACCTTTGAGTAAAAAATTTTATTTGGTACAAATTTGCAAAATTTTTGCCAAATTTGCCTTGACCGCAACAATGGATATCAGATTCTTAATCTACGATAAATTTTCAGTCGATTAACTTAACACTTACCCGTCGTCTCGAGGAGGGAGGGGGGTATTCTAAAAACAAGCTAATTTTTGTTTGTTTGTTTTTTGTCAAAATTTGGAACCGAACCATTCTTGAGGAACACTGTTTATCCTGAAAAAAAAATTATAAAGAATCTCGAAATGAAGAATCTAATGTTAAAACACATTAGAAAAAAAGTTTTCTTACAGAAGGGTTGAATCCAACCTAGTTTCCTTAGTGGTGATGCAATAAAATGTTCAATGACTGCAACAAACAATTAAAAAAAATTACAGTTCCCGTCGAATTTGCGTGGAATTCAAAGTTACTTTGAATTTTGAAATCTGTTTATATAGTTTTCTGGGAGTGCCAGATAAGTTTCTACGTGTTTCCCCAACTTAATGGATAAGAAATATAAATGAAACTTAAACAGAATTAAAACTTTTTACATAAATATAACCAAAATTTTTTACCAAGTCATAATCCAATCGAAATCTCTCCATTGTTCGGGTATATAGGCAATAGGACATACAGGATCATTAGAAAGGTAAGGTCAAAATTTTTCAAGGGCAGATTGAAATTATCAATACAAACAACTAGACATTTGGTAAGAGTTGCATTTTAGCTGCATTGTCGTTGCATAACGTCATACTTTGACATAAGTATATAAGTTATATACTTATAAATTATATATTAATTTTTAATTTTTAATTTTATTATGGCTCTATTTTTAATTATTATTAATTTATTTAAATAAGAAAATAACCTCTAAAAAAATAAATTAAAAAGTTTAAATACAGTGGAATTCGTTTATGTCACTCCTTCTTCTGTCACATGTCTCTTTGTATCACCAATTTAAAAATTCCCGGCGGATGCCCATGCACTTAAGGGTAAGAATAGGTCGCCTTATGTCACTTCGCCTAATGTCATTTTTCATCTTGAGTCACCCATTCCAACCCCACACATGGAAGTTTACTTCTTTTATTGGCAACTTTCGTGCCATAGTTTGAATTTCATTGATCTTTTTTCTTAATTTTTTTCCAAATTGTATACATTCAACTTACACCTTAATAAAATGGGGAAAGAAACATTTTCCTAACGAGAAATTCTAACCGAGAAATTAACTTTCAAAATTAAAGATAGATCAAGTATCACAGAATCCTTTCTCAATATTGAAAGGCACCTATCCGAAACTTTCAAAAGTTCGTTTGTATATAGAGCCACTAAGATTTGAAACATTTTTATTCTACTAAACAGAGATAATCTTATTTTAGTAAATAATTTCAACAAATTTAAAGACAGGTCAGCGAAATTTGTAATCAAACATAGACTCAACGATTTCACCACCAATCGCTAACAAACAAAAATCAAAAAATTAAAAAGTGGATTTTGAGCTTTGAGTAATAGATTAAGTCTAATACTTATAACATCTTTAGAATCTACTTAACCACAATATACTTTTTTTTTTTTTAGTTTTTTCTTTCCGTGATCGGTAATCGGGTGTCTCGGTAAATTACCATTTTGTATTAGAAATGATACCTTTGACGCTTGAATAAAATGTAAATCAATCAATCAATCAATCAATCAATCCTGTTGTGTGCAGAAAAAAATTACTATTTTCATTAGGTCAAACTGGTGTAATTTTGAACACTGAGTTAACCATAGTAAAATTAATATGTAAACCAAGATTCACAAATCCGCTTTTTGTCACCAAACACTATGTTAAACACCAAAATTAAAAAAGTTGCCAATATCGCATTATGTCACCTTCGCTTTATATCACCAAAAATTTGGGCTTTCTTGGGGGTGACATTAAACGAATTCCACTGTAGTTATATAAAAGTTGAAACAAGTGGTTCAGTCCTATATATGACACACATAAAATTTCAAGTTGTCAAACGACCTAGTGTTTGTTAAGACTAGATTTTTTTCATTAATTAATATCCATGATGCGATAGAAATTCTAGTTAAATTAAAGATAATTGCTACTGCATTAAGCTTCTTCTGCATCTTTGCTTATTCCAACACTTTCCGTTTCTTTGAATTAACTTATCACCAATACAAGACAAAATGGTGGAGGGAAAACGTCAAATTTATATATGTACTATAAACCTCTTACAAACAGAATTATTAAATATCTAAGCTTCATGAATTACTAACATATACGGATAAAACCATAAAAAAAAATTCATTTTGCGACAATTAAAATCACAATATTGACAACATATTGTGAAAAGACATCGGCACAAATAATTTGAGTTTTTCTCCTTATAAGCAATTTGTTTCGTGTAATTCTAAGACTTTTTCATAAAAATGCCCGAATAATTGATTATAAGTGTTTGGCGATAAATGCTAGTCGCTAACTCAAGGTAAATCGATTGTAATTTTTTTTATAATTTATAAAAATCTCCAATGTAGCAATTGGTTTCATGTAATTCTAAGACTTTTTTATAAAAATATCAGAATAGTCGATCCCAACGCCTACAGATTTTTGTCGATTTTTGACCGGATATTTCCAGAAATTCGCTTTATAAAATGTCTAACCTTATTCACTTTAAGGCGCTAGAACTAGGCGCTAACTTCACGTCGCCAGATCTAGGCGCTAACTTCACGGCGTCAGATCTAGGCGCTAACTTCACGGTGTCAGATCTGGGCGCTAACTTCACGGCGCAAGATCTAGGCGCTAAATTCACGCGTAATATCTATGCGCTAATTTCAAAAAAATATTTTGTAACGTTATTCTAAGAGTTGTCCTTACAACATCCGAAAAATCTAATCCCCAACCTTTATGGGTTTTTTTCGATTTGTCACCGGATTTGTATGCAGGAAGACATTCTATAAGATTTTGTACCTGTTTCATTTTGAGGCGCCAACTTTTCGACGCTAATTAGGCACTAGGCGCTAAGTCCACGCCGCTTAGACACTAACTTCGCGCAACCCTACTGCAGTTAATTAACCCTTTGGGTTTTGTTTTGAATGTAATATCTAACTGGGGTTTAGAATATTGTTCGAACGAATAGGGAAATAAATACAAGAGCCGAATGGTCAGAAATTGAATGTCGGTGTATAGATTTTCAAAAATCGTTGTTTTCCAAATTTTTATTCACTAATGTTATTATGAAAAGTCAAATAAGGAAATCTATTATTTGCGTGGATATAGTGTTATAAAGATATTCTGAGATGCACGCGCATCTCAGCATGTGATACATGGTGGGAATGTAATAAATGCCCATCTCTGGGTAGGGGGGCGTTGATTAGCTCTTTCTAATTTTATATTTTACAATTTATCGACTAATTCCAATTAATTGTTATTAGATGAATTTAGTGTCAATTTCAAGATAAATTAGTTGGAGGACTGTTGGAGGACTGAAGTTGTCAGTATTCTGAGTCTTTGATTAAACAAAGAAAGAACACACCTGATGGTAGATCAGAAATTATCGGATCAAATCGGTGTACAATTACTCAACCCAACTACTGGATAAAACTTCTCAGAGATCCTGATTGTCTGCAAATAGCTTTTGTTAAATAAGAAGAAATTTAACACTGTATTTCGGAGGAAATTGCCACCTCCTTTCTTGGCAATTACATTTGGTATTTTGAGTTCCAACTAATTCAACCTAAGTATAGAATTAATTCTAAGTAATTGTAGCCAAAACTTTGGATGTTTTCTGCCAAGTCTGTAAATATGAAATTAAGCCAAATCAACATCAACGTATATGCTCTTCTTGCAATAACTCTTCTCATCTCAAAAACTGCCTCCCGAGAGTTTCAAACCAAATTTTCTGGAATTCAAGATTAAGCTGGTTATGTTGGAGCTGTGAAGAATCAAACACTAATGCTGATGGACATACTCCGTTTATATTTCCTTTTGCGGACACTCTTGGAATAACTTCACCATTAATAACTCAGATTACACCTCTAATACCACCTGGACCATCTTTAGTATCAAGGAGCATCAAAATCTTTCGAACTCAAAGGACGTAAGATATTATCTAAGATAATAAATTTAGATAAGGATTTCTTTCAACCTTCAACAGTCCCAAAATGTAAAAAATATAATTTTCAAAATCAATTTAGGTTAGAATACACAGGTTTTAAGATCGCTCATTTAAATATCAATAGCCTTCGAAGTAAAGTTGAGGATCTAAAAATTGAACTACAAAAATATTAAATTAATGTTATAGCAATAACTGAAACTAAACTAAATTCTGATGATTTCGATAAGTCACTTTATATCGAAGGTTATAACCTAATTAGAAAAGACTCGCATACAAAAACTCAAGGCGGAATTGCACTGTATTTAGATGAAAAGTGTTTTTTTGAGACTATTGATATTTTTGAAAAATACAGTGCAATCAAATTTCCTAAACATGTTGAATTGGTTGCCATTTTGATCAAACCTAAATTTCAACGTAAAATAATTATACTATCAGTGTGCAAGCCGCCTAATGTAACACTATTGCATGGATTTCTGAGCTCATTTGAACTAATTGTGGAAAAACTGATAAATGATAAAATTGATCCTGTCATTACTGGTGATTTCAATATAAACCTTTTAGAAAATAAAAGCACAAATATAGAATTCTCAACTATAAGAAACAAATCAATGTGACACAAGTTATTAAGGAATCAACTAGAATTTCCAATACTAGTTGATTCCAAGGTTCCGTTGTATTTCAAATCTAAGTTTTATTCTATTTTTTCAGTTTTAGCGAAACAATTAACTATAGTCGTTAATTTAACTTCTGCCCACGATTCTAGCAATGGTAATAAAAAACAATAACCTTTAATTTACTTAACTTTACTTTGAAGAATTAAAACTTTTACCCAAAGTTGAAAAAGTGCCCTCCAATTATTTGAGTTTTACGTTTACCACCATATGGGAAAAGTGATACGAGGCGGAGTATGATTGTTGCACGAACACAGGCTTTACTGTAAGTGCAAGAGGGCGGTAGAGGTGAGGGATCATGGACCTTTGAAGTCCCAACCCAACTCAAACCCATTACAAAACCTTTGGGTAAGCCCATCTCAAGAAAGCCCATTTCCCATCATACCCAAACCAGCCCAAATCAAAAAATTTTTTCAATGGGCTTGACCATGGGTGTCCATGGAAGACCATGGGTACGTCGATTTGCAACTCATGTTCGAATAACTTGAATTTTGGTTAGAGTGAAAGGTTTTAACTTAAATTTATTCAGCGAGTAAATTTAAATGCGTCGCTGAGCTCAATTTATCCATAAATTAAGTTAATGAATTTTAGCAAATTATTCTCATCTTTAATTTAATTATGATTCTTATTGATAAATGATAAGTCACTCAAAGTTGATTCACTTAACTCAGTGCGTCATGGGGTTAGAGTAACACCGGCAGAAAAAAATACTCTCGTCAGTTGCAGAGGATACAGGAATTGCCACAATTTGAGCGGTTACCTTCCTAATATTTCTTTTTCCTATGAAATTAGCAGTATTTTCAGTCCGGAAAACTATTTTCCTTACTTTGTTAAAATCATAATAGATTTGATGTAAATTAGTAAAATCAAAATCGGAACCTAATCTGATCCAACTCTAGGCCACAATAAAAAAATTGGCACCAGTGGAAATCGAAATTTCCAAGTATGAAAAATGGGACATAGATAACAATGCTTTTCTAAGGCAGAGGAACCAATGGATACCATTTAACTCATTCAGGTTCTTGTGTCAAATATTTTATAATAAACTACTTCTCAGTGGTCAAAGTTAAAAATTATTTGTAGGATCATCTTAGCTAAATGTGAAATTTTTTGTCACTTTTCAGAGTTTGACTCAAAAAATATATAGGAACAAAGGTTTTTACTAAAGAAATTTTTTGACAAAATTTATTTAAAATACGATCCTCTATCGTTGTATGCTTTTTATTCAGTTAATTCCTCTATTCGAACGCCTGGAGCGATTTATATTCGCTATATTTATATTTATATTTGCGAAACTACTTTCCACAGTTACCAACAAAATTGAGCTAATTGTGAAAATTAGGTGTGGTAATTGTGAAAAGTTAGATAGAATTAATTTACTGTCATTCCAACTTACAAAATATTCATAATATGATATAGGACATCAGACTGATGTTGATTGTGAAAATTAGAACATGATTCGCTTTTCTGGCTACTTATGGGAAACTCCAGAAGTTAATGGTTGAATTATTTTCGAACACTATCTCTTACCACGTATTTCATCCCTTGGATTATTGAGAACTTTGAGTATAACATCCAAGTGGTTCACCCCATGCCCAAAGTGTATGGAGGGAGATTAATGTCAAACCTCACCAAACCCCTACGCGCACGAAATTCCAGTTTTCGTCAAACTTACTTCAGTTTTCACTCACCAAAACCCAGACACTCACCAAAACCCAAACTCTCACTAAAACGCAAACACTCTTCAAAAACCGACACACACACCAAAACCCAGACTCTCACCAAAACGCAGACACTCTTCAAAAACCGACACACACACCAAAACCCAGACTCTCACCAAAACCCAAACTCTCAGCAAAAACCGACACACACCAAAACCCAGACACTCTTCAAAAACCGACACTCAACAAAACCCAGACTCTCACCAAAACATAGACTCTCATCAAAACCTAGACACTCACTAAAGATCATTACATCGTACCGAACTAAAACAGTCGAAACCAAAATTAATTTTAATTTGTAACATTACTTTAATAAAATAATTTAATAAATCTGTTGTAATAATTGGACCATCATACATAATTTATTATTAAATATAAATACGGGACGTTCCAAAATTTCAAAAAAATAATCTGTTTCCCGTGCAAAGTTCCTTTACAAAATGCACATTCTGTGGGAATGGCCACTTGACGATATACGACCAACTTTCCGGTTACCTCATCTTCCCAGGGAATGTCATCTGTTGTTCGATGGGTTTCCAACTTTTCGATGCAGCCATGACAAAACATATGCCCACATATTAGGGACCAGGTTTTTTCTGAATTCCAGCATAGATTGCAAGTGAGCTAGAGAAAACATAAGTAATTATGCTATGTTGACAAAATAAGACTGTAGTACCTTCGAAGATAATTCAGGTACTCTGTCTGAATATTCACGCTTCAATTTCTCTTTTTCGTCACTGATCTCAATAGCAATGAATTAAGCTTCTAAATTTTGTGATTTAAGTTTCAGGCTTTCGAGTTGAGTTTTTAGTTTTGCAACAGTCTGCATCAGGTAAGTATTATTTTTGGTGCAGCTGCTCTAGTTCCTACTTTCACGGCACATGATTCCCAACAATTTTTCTGCGTTTGTAATTTGGCAGCTGAAATCGTATATTTCTTTTAAGGTGGCACTCCCAATAAAGTTGGGATTGAAGCAATCCATCTANCGTATATTTCTTTTAAGGTGGCAATCCCAATAAAGTTGGGATTGAAGCAATCCATCTAAGGATTTCTTTATGCTTATTCCAAAAAACTGTGGCTGAAGCAAACGCATTCATTGCTTTCATCGTAAACTTGTTGGATATANGCAAACGCATTCATTGCTTTCATCGTAAACTTGTTGGATATATTGTACACTTCCTGCCTAAGCTTCAGGAAATCTTCATATTGATTGGCAAGTAATTCCTTCTCTTCATTATTAATAAATATACCTTTCAATCTCTGCAAATAAAATAATTAATAATCTAACCAGGGCTGCGTTTCACCGCTTTTCAATCAGCACTTTTCACTTTTCAATTTTTACTTTTCAAAAATTGAAAAGTGAAAATGAGGAGTATTTCACCAAATTTATCATTTCTTCAAATTCGACTTTTCAGATTTTATTTTTTGCTTGAAAAGTAAAAGATAAAAATATGATTATTTGTCTTTATACAGTGAATTTTTTTCAAACCTCCTATAAACAAAAAGTCAACGCCATGGNTAAAAATATGATTATTTGTCTTTATACAGTGAATTTTTTTCAAACCTCCTATAAACAAAAAGTCAACGCCATGGCAACTTCATTTCCAACAGTGATGATTGGTCATACATCTGAATTCTGCTTTCACCTCACCAATTTCACCAATTTTTTGCTTATCTATTTGTTGTTTCCATGGAAATTGCATTCTGGAAATGGGAAGTTTTGAAATAATTCACTAGATTCTGTAGATTTTTTTTGTCAATTTCCCTAAACTATTGTCGAATTTTACTGTANTGTAGATTTTTTTTGTCAATTTCCCTAAACTATTGTCGAATTTTACTGTAGTTTCTCCAGATTTGTTTATTTTAAAAAATAACAAATTTCAAAAATGGGAGGTTTGGAAAAAATTCACTGTACATTGNTCTCCAGATTTGTTTATTTTAAAAAATAACAAATTTCAAAAATGGGAGGTTTGGAAAAAATTCACTGTACATTGATCCGCTCTCATGGCAACGTGATTTTTATTACAAATCAGGAAACTTGAAAACGAATCTGTTTTATTGAATTTCTCTTTGTTAACTTATTCCTACATAATTGTTTCCTATATTTTCAAGAGACAGATTTAGTCTTATTAACAGATTTAGACAGATTTAACGGTCCTATTACCAAAAAAAAACTACCAAGTACACTGTTAGTACACTCTACCAAGTAGTACTTAAATAGAGTTTAATATGCCGTTTAGACATTTTAGAGGATGGAATTGATGGGAAAGTCTCACTTTCACTTAAAACTACGGATATAAACGAGAAAGTTACCCATTACATAATGNATGGAATTGATGGGAAAGTCTCACTTTCACTTAAAACTACGGATATAAACGAGAAAGTTACCCATTACATAATGTACCACTTTCTTTTCAACTCTTTAGTAACATTGTCTATACTTGATATTTTTCCAACTGGAGGGCATAAATCTGGACTTCAAAAATTCTGAAACCAAATTAATTGAATAATTTTAAGCAAATCTAGTTAAAAAATAGTTGTTTTTTTTCTAATGTTCATGACAGTGGATATAACTGAAGCGCATAAACATGGGTACATGGAGAAAGTTTTAACTCAGAAAAGTGTGTAAAACAATTTTTAGGAATGCGACCACCCATCTCATTCTCTTTACTACCATGTACCCAAGGTTGCTAGAGGAATAAAATCCAAAAGTCCTCTAAGAGGTTAGCCCATAACTATTATTTTTTTTGAATTTTAAATTTTTTTTCCTGGCTGACGCTTCGTCAGCCAGTATAATGTCAAACTATGTTACTATGACATAATTTTTAAATTTCAATATTAATTTTACTGATTAAATTTTTAATAGTGTATTNTAAAAATATGATTATTTGTCTTTATACAGTGAATTTTTTTCAAACCTCCTATAAACAAAAAGTCAACGCCATGTCAACTTCATTTCCAACAGTGATGATTGGTCATACATCTGAATTCTGCTTTCACCTCACCAATTTCACCAATTTTTTGCTTATCTATCATGGAAATTGCATTCTGGAAATGGGAAGTTTTGAAATAATTCACTAGATTCTGTAGATTTTTTTTGTCAATTTCTCTAAACTATTGTCGAATTTTACTGTAGAGTCTCCAGATTTGTTTATTTTAAAAAATAACAAATTTCAAAAATGGGAGGTTTGGAAAAAATTCACTGTACATTGATCCGCTCTCATGGCAACGTGATTTTTATTACAAATCAGGAAACTTGAAAACGAATCTGTTTTATTGAATTTCTCTTTGTTAACTTATTCCTACATAATTGTTTCCTATATTTTCAAGAGACAGATTTAGTCTTATTAACAGATTTAGACAGATTTAACGGTCCTATTACCAAAAAAAAACTACCAAGTACACTGTTAGTACACTCTACCAAGTAGTACTTAAATAGAGTTTAATATGCCGTTTAGACATTTTAGAGGATGGAATTGATGGGAAAGTCTCACTTTCACTTAAAACTACGGATATAAACGAGAAAGTTACCCATTACATAATATACCACTTTCTTTTCAACTCTTTAGTAACCTTGTCTATACTTGATATTTTTCCAACTGGAGGGCATAAATCTGGACTTCAAAAATTCTGAAATCAAATTAATTCAATAATTTTAAGCAAATCTAGTTAAAAAATAGTTGTTTTTTTCTAATGTTCATGACAGTGGATATAACTGAAGCGCATAAACATGGGTACATGGAGAAAGTTTTAACTCAGAAAAGTGTGTAAAACAATTTTTAGGAATGCGACCACCCATCTCATTCTCTTTACTACCATGTNTTTTTTTCTAATGTTCATGACAGTGGATATAACTGAAGCGCATAAACATGGGTACATGGAGAAAGTTTTAACTCAGAAAAGTGTGTAAAACAATTTTTAGGAATGCGACCACCCATCTCATTCTCTTTACTACCATGTACCCAAGGTTGCTAGAGGAATAAAATCCAAAAGTCCTCTAAGAGGTTAGCCCATAACTATTATTTTTTTTGAATTTTAAATTTTTTTTCCTGGCTGACGCTTCGTCAGCCAGTATAATTNTTAGCCCATAACTATTATTTTTTTTGAATTTTAAATTTTTTTTCCTGGCTGACGCTTCGTCAGCCAGTATAATTTCAAACTATGTTACTATGACATAATTTTTAAATTTCAATATTAATTTTACTGATTAAATTTTTAATAGTGTATTTTTATTAACACTAAAAATTATTTCGACAAGAATTAATAATGCAGGTCGACATTTTTGCAATAAATTATATTTTTGAAACTGTTAATAATTTAAAATTCGAAAGTAAAGAAAAATTAAATTTGTTTACAAAAGCAAAGGTTTGTTCTTTTTTTAGAATTGATAATTTTCTTAAAAATAATAGTTATGGGCTAACTTCTTAGAGGACTTTTGGATCATTCCTCATAGCAACCTTGCATGTACCCATGTTTATGCGCTTCAGTGTAGAATTGTATCTCTAAGAAAATTTAAAAAAATTAAACTCATCCAATCAGATTTGTGAAAAATTTTGAACATTGAATTCTGATTGGACGTTATTTTAATTCTTGAATTTTCTTGGAGTATCAACTCTAAAACACCCGGTATAAACTTTTCTCTCATTCTAAATTCATAGGATTGCTACATTATTTTATATTAGAAATCCATTNCTAAATTCATAGGATTGCTACATTATTTTATATTAGAAATCCATTTTTTAGTACTATCATTTTAAAATGTGTATATATTCCCTTCTGATGGGTGTTTTTTCTGACAGAACGCACGTGGCATTTATCGAGAAAATGAATTAAAAACATNTAGAAATCCATTTTTTAGTACTATCATTTTAAAATGTGTATATATTCCCTTCTGATGGGTGTTTTTTCTGACAGAACGCACGTGACATTTATCGAGAAAATGAATTAAAAACATTTTTTTTTCTGTACGGAGTAAGAAAGTCCAGTTTTTATTGTGTCTCTTTGAATTAACTCAGAACCCTACTTATTAGTAGTACTAATAACCATAAAAGAAGTAAGAGTAAGTATTTAACCAGTTTCAATAAGCAGGAAACCAGATGAGAAATTCTTACAATTAATATAGAAGAAGAAATGAAAACCGTTCATTCGTCCCTTGATCTCAGACCTCACTTTTCACTCAGGTAATACTTACAAAAGCCTTCATGTGAAGCATCATCAGTCTATGCAACCCGAATGACACTAGTAGCAAACAAGAATTAATAATAATAATAATAAATACTCCAACGAATCAACAGAATTATAAATTACCCTTAAAACAAAACTATAAAATTTCTAAATAAAACATAAATTATTATCATTTCATAATGTATTATATTGTGGCATGGCGGAAAATCCGGTAGCTATTCAGGCATCCAGGTATTCTGATTCTCAGAATCTTAATATGTTGAACGGATGAGGTTTCTTTGAGCCAATTCCTTTGTCTTAAATATTGGGGAGTTGACTCATACAAATTCTCAGAAGAAGGGAAGTGAACACTCCTTGTGGCAGGGTTTCCGAGAGCATAAATAGAGGCTGAGCGCTCGCCTCGGAAAGGGGGGAGGTCTATTCTGTTTTTGTCTCTCGTCCGAGAAGGAAGGGAAAAAGGAAGAAAGAAGTTCATTCCATTTTTGTTTCTTTATTGTTCTTGTCTTTAGTAAAATAATAAATCTTTTAAGTAATTCTATATTGAAGTTGTGTGAGAAAAATTGGTAATTATTTCAGTGTTTAATTGTTGGGTTGATTGGTGTTGATTCGATCCATTGGGAGAGGAGAAGAGAGAGAGAGAAACCCAAGGTTTTTCCCGTCGGAACAGTAAGTGTATGTGTATTGTCATAGGTTCTCCATCTATTCGAAGGCTGTGGACTCGGCAGGGCTCCATCCCTGCTCAGGGTCAGAAGTCCCGCGTGGCAAAACAACATTTCAACGAGCAACACTAGTTCTTCGAGTTCCCCTTGACATCACACATTATCTTCCGTTATCTCGGTCTCCGATACCTCCGGTGTGGCTGGGCTGGACGAGGCACCTGGAGATAGGAAACAAAGGCCCGGACGCTCCGGCCACACCCGGGACATCGGGACCCAATACTTCATTGATCCCCCACGGAATCCTCCCAGAACGGAAGAGTGCAACTCGACCTCAAGGTAGCGGGAAGATGTGGATTTCGGTCCACCGGTAAGTTTCCTTGTACTAAATTAGTTGAACAGAATAACTCCCAGAGAATCCGGGGAGAACCCAGTTCACCCGCGGATCAAGTGATCTGGAGATCTCAGAGGATCCGGGGAGAACCCAGTTCACCCACGGGTGGAGAAGTTCCAGGGATCTCAGAAAGAGTGGATTCCAGATCTCCCGTAGATCAAAACAATAGGAGTCCCCAGATTAGAGCTATTGTTCAACTTCCCAAGAGACAGGAAAAAGAGTTCTCACAGTCTGGAGAACAGATTTCGATATTCCCTTCAGGATTATCGCATCCCCCACCGGAGAGTTCGGACTACAGTACCAGACCCCGGAAATCCGCAGATCATCCCAGATCCAGATTCGGAACGGGTCCGGTCCCCAGAGTCCTTCTCATTATAATAGATTGGTACAACCCGCAGAGCTCCTCGGAACTGTGAGATCCGCAGATCAACCCTTCAGTGGTGCTATGGTGAAACACTCCTCTCCTCTAAATATTGAAAATATTCAAAAAATGGGTTTGAAAAGTGCAGATTGCAAAGTGGTGAAACGCAGCCCTAGGCTGCGTTTCACCACTTTATTTCAAATGGGCAACATTGAATACTATCGTATATTTTTGGTTACATGTCCCAACTCTTCATCTTGTTTCCTAATTTGGTAAATATCAAAATTTATCTTGTGATGAGCGTCTCTTTTGAGAATGTAATTTTCAGTTTCTGCATCAGGCAACCCAATATCATCTACTTTTCGGAGCTTATCTACATAGAAATTGAAGCTGTTTTTGAGTAAATTTTTCAACACTATTATTTAGAAAGATATGCACAATTTCATTGGTATATAACATGATTTTATAAAGATTGGGACGCCCAAGGTTGCTATGAGAATTATTGAACAATCACTATTATAAGGTTAGACCATACCTCGAATTTTTTTTTTTTGAAGTCAGATGACAGGTTGTCATCTGAGACCGTTTCCAAGGTTATAATGAAATATATTTAAATCTACTTGAACAATCTTATCTACTTTTAAAAACTATTAAAATCATTTTAATTTTTTTTTTCAATTTAAAATTAAATTTAAATACCAGTACGAAGGGACTCGTACAACATGAACCACTTTAATCCGGGCCTTTTTTCTTCGCCTTTCACCAAAAACGGCTTAGGGCCTATTAGGCCCGGTCGTTATGTTTTTGAGCTATTAAATATTACGTGGTTAGCAGAGCTGGAATAATCCAGATTAAGGATTAACGGATTAGCAATCGGGATTAAGGATTAGTAATCCGGATTAAGGATTAATAATTCGTAATCCGTAATTCTGCTAAGTTCTCTTCAAGAAACTAATCCCTAATCCTTAATCCTATGAACGCGGATTATAAATTTTAATCCATAATCTTTAATCGACATTTTCAGATTAATTCAATTGGGATTAATCAATTAATCCAACTGGATTAAAATCCAGAATTTTTGAAAAAAAAACAGCTTGGAAGACATGAGATAGTACTTAAGTCAATTTACAACTTAACATGCACGATGCCAGGAAGCCGTTTTCCCTGTCAGTTCACATCACATCATAGATTGAAAAATGGCAATAAACAGTCTGCTCGTTATCGCTTTAAAAACGGGATTCTTAAGAGTCCCAAGGACACTATAAAATAATTATTACCAGTTTTTTTAGTTAAAAATTATTAATTATTTAATAATTCTAGAGTAAATCGGATAATCGAGATAAAATAATATTAAAAAGTAGTATAATTTGATTTATTCTTACGGTATAGTGCGTCGCGGAACTGAGTTGTCGTACAATTTAAATTTTCCAAATATAACAATTTTCGACAGAAATAATTGAAAAACGTGAATTTTCTCATTGAAAAAAAAATTCGAAAAAGTTTGTTTACAATTTTATTGTTTGTTATTTTTTCAAAAAAAAAAATTGGAGTTATGGTCTAACCTAATAATAGTGGTTGTTCAATAATTCTCATAGCAACCTTGGGGACGCCATAATTTTATAACCCGAATATTGCGAATTACCGGAAACATCGAAAGAGAAGGTTGCCAGCTAAACAGTTTTTCTGATTTCCCGACGAATTCTATGCGTTTAGAAAGCTTCAGGATTCGCTTCTCCTCCGATAAACATACCGTTGCAGTACAAGCTAATGTCTGATTCAGTAATCAGTTTACTTGTACCTATCCAAAATTTCACTTTATTTTACGCAACTGAGCAACGACCGCGGACAATTATGCGAATTATTTACATTTTCTTTTCTATACAAATTTTTTTTTGTTCAATTTTGTAGGAATAGGGATTGATATGTCCCTGTTCCTAGAAAACTAAAATAATAATATTCAACTTAACTTAATCCGTATCTTCAGAACTTGACTTTTCGTTTATATCCGACTCCGAATCATCCGATGAAGACTCATCACCGAGTCTAATAATAATCGGCTGAATGGGATTTGAGATAAATTCATCTGCAAGATTCTCAAGTTTCATAATAATTTCTTCCAATTTGATGACATGTTCACAGCAATTAAGCCAAATTTTCTTTATTCTATCCGATTGAATAATTTCAGTGACTAGTTTCAGCACATCTTTGATCTTAAAACTTGTATTCCTTCTTCTAACTTCTCCTGTACACATCATAAACAGACAGATTATTAATTGAAACTATATATAATTTAATTTTTGATACCTTTCACTGAAGCCCAAATCAACTCAATAGGGTTCAATTCACAATGAGCCACAGNTCAAGTTTCATAATAATTTCTTCCAATTTGATGACATGTTCACAGCAATTAAGCCAAATTTTCTTTATTCTATTCGATTGAATAATTTCAGTGACTAGTTTCAGCACGTCTTTGATCTTAAAACTTGTATTCCTTCTTCTAACTTCTCCTGTACACATCATAAACAGACAGATTATTAATTGAAACTATATATAATTTAATTTTTGATACCTTTCACTGAAGCCCAAATCAACTCAATAGGGTTCAATTCACAATGAGCCACAGGAAGCCAAAGTAATTTGACATCCTTTCCAGAATCGAGAATAATTTTTTTCTACTACATACTGAGGCTGAATTTGGTTACGTTTTGCCAATTCTCGTAGCTCAATTGCTTTCATGTCCCAGAATGATTCCTCATCATCTGGAACTGGGACACCGTGAGTTTCCAGCCATTTGACAAGTTCAATCTTCCTGTACTGTGTTGTTGGGTTCTTTGTTTCGGCAGTAACTGTTCTATGATAGGACTCTTGGTCGAGAACGATAACTGAACGCTCAGGTAAGGCTTCAATTACTTCTGCAAACCATTCCAGGAAGTGTGTGGAGTTCATCTCCTTGTGATAGTCATTCTTGTCCTTACTTCCCACAAATTCTTTTCCTACACCCAAGAATCCGTCTTCACTACCTACATTGACAAGAATGACTCTTTCCTGCTCCGCTTGGTCTACAGGAGATGCCACCTTATAGAAACCACACAAATTGAATAACCAGTAAAATTGATGTCAGTTAGAGGTTCGTACCGAGCAACCCATCCTGATATCGATGTCCTATTCCACCTAACCAAATGTCCACATGGGGCGTGCATGAATCATTCCCAAAACTTCTTTCTCTGGAATATGTCAACCACAATCTACGCTCAGGCTTTAATTTACCCAACTTTCGTCCTGGTAGTAGATCTATGTAAGAATAATTTTAATATTGTTTTTAATCATTGAGCCAAAATTTTGTCTAACTCTCAGGATTCTATGATTATTACACTTATCTATAACAATGCCTCACCTTGTATCCTAGACGTCTGAATTTTCTCACTTGTCTTAGGTACTTAGCCCTATGAGCGGCAATGTCGGGGCGATCCAGAGGTGCAGGTTTGCCATTAAACTTACCAAACTTGAATTTGAGTTGCCGTTTTGACTCGTAGAAGGATGCTACGGCTCATTCTAGGAAAGTTGTCATCTTGTTGGAGTATTTGATGCAGATAGTGGACTGTTGGGAACACCTTTTTACTATAGGCCTCAAGCACAGTTAGCCTTATGACTCCTTCAGTGAAACTATCAACCACAGTCTTCTTTCTTCTACGAGATGCAAATTTCGGTTTCGAGACAGTACCATACGTTTTCAACTCCTTTGAGACGTTGAATACAGTGGTCCTGCTCACCTAAACGACAGAATTCAAAGTTATAATATGTGGTTTAATTATTCAGAAATACAGCTAATCATTAAAACAATTTTTTTTCATACTTTCAAAGCAGCTGCAGTTCTTTCAGCAACTCTTTGGAAAGGAATTGGTAAACTTTTTTTTTTTTTTTTTTTTCTAATACAAACTTGATTTTATTTTCCTAATGCAAATATAAAAAAAAATTAATATTAAAAGAACAGAAGTGGATCTATTGAAAAGCAAGTTAAAGATAGAAAATTTCTTCCAAATGCTTTCCTTTTGGAAGAGTGCCCAAAATGGAAGTGGCGTTTCCTCGTTGAATAGCTAGACTTATTCGCTGAATCAGAAACGATGTAGGACGAGGTTCTCCGGAAGCGATTTGAATGTAATTGCCAATTTTCTTAATCAAGTTCAGACCTTTGGGTCCCCATACTCCGTTTGACTCGACTGCGATAGGAACGAAAGTGAATTTATTCTCTGGCAGAAAGTTGTATTTTTTAATCTTCCTCCCTTCAGCAATGAAAGCGGCAGCACCAGGGTCTTGTTTGGTGTATGAGATGTATGAATGGGCGAATGTATCCACACAAGTGAAGTCCCAGACCAATGGTTTTCCTCTAGACCAGGGGACGAGTGTCATTCCATCTGGGTGTTTTCCGTCTTGTCTTGAAAGACCTGGAGGTTCTCTAATGCTTGGAAATCCGGCTGAACGAAGGGATCTGAGGATGATGTCGTTTATCCCGTCGTGTCTTGCCAATCTTCCAGAGGCTTTCTTGCATGAAAGACCATGACGACCTGTTTCTTCAACTTCTAAACCACAAGAACAAAAGTGAGCAGAACAAATTAAAGAGCCAAGGCGTATCGCGCAAGAAATTCTAAAAACTTCATCAGAAAGAAGGGTTCCAAGTTGGGGGGAGGGTAATGACTCTAACCAAGCGCCGGCTTCTTGATTGGTAGAGGAAAGAATTCGCGCTAGGTCTTCATCTGAGGAGCATGTAGAAAGGATAAAGTGGAAGTGATTTTTAGATTGAGGTTCTTCCCAAGTTTTCTGGAATTTTCTTAAAGGACATTCAGGGAGATTCTCAGAGTATTTTAAGGTCCAAAGGTTTTCTGCAGTCTTCACAGAAGGGTCGATTTGAAAATTGTTAGGGAGCAAGGCAGACACTAAAGGTTCAACACTGTTGAATGACGCGAGAAAGCACGGAATCGCCATGTCAACTGCGTGTTTGATCCCAAAACCGCCTTGTCTGATAGGGAGTGATGATTGAATCCAAGCTTGATCTGAGAGATTTGAGTTAATTATGTTTTCAAGAATAATCTTCAGCATATCATCGTATAAAGTAAGGCTCTCAACTTCTTTCCAAGTTGGGGAGCTTCGGAGAAAAAAGATTAAACGCGGAATGGCAATGGATTTTTGAAGAAGGAAAAAAGCAGAATGTTTGGAGATGTTCAAAAGACGTTCTCCAAAAGTTTTGAGTGCATCAGTTTTTTGTTGTAGGCAATCTCGAATCGCTTCGTTTGAAATTGGTGTTCCAAGAAGAGAAGCTTTAGATAATTCCATCATTTGAATTCCCGGAACTATTAGTTCAAAATTAGAGATGATATTTTTGAGTTCCCTCCCTTCACAATTTCCAAGATACCACCGAAGTGTAAATCTTTTTAAAGGGGATAATCCAACTTCTTTTGCTAAGTGAAAAATTTTCTCTAAATGTTCAAAAACTTTGGTTGGAGAATCAGCGATGGTGCAATCATCTAAATACCAGACATTAAATTCGGAGGCAATTTGTTCAATTATGGGTTGGACGACGAGACAAAAAAGAGCAGGTCCGAGCGGATCTCCTTGCTGAACTCCTCGATCGGAGAGAATGGATGTTTCTCCATAAAAGATTTCACTTGGAAGACGATAGCATTGGTGAACAAAGTTATATATTGCTGGAAGTCTGATCTTTACTCTCTTCAAGAGCGTATCTCTTCTGATTTCGTTGAAAGCATTTTTAAAATCTATTTTGACAAAGATTTTGACAGAATCATGAAGATTGGTGAAATAAGTTCTAGCTGCATGCGCTCCNTTAAAATCTATTTTGACAAAGATTTTGACAGAATCATGAAGATTGGTGAAATAAGTTCTAGCTGCATGCGCTCCGGCTTCTGCACCACCTTGGACACCTACTCCAAGTTGATTGGGAAGGAAGTCTTGAGAGAGGGAACCAGAAAAACGCTTGGTTATAATTTTAGCTGCTAGTCTTCTCCAAGTATTTCCTATCACGATTGGACGAATGCCTCCAGTCTTTTTCATGAGTGCAGTTAAGGATCCTCCGTAAAGAATTGGACGAACGCATTCAGGAACTTTACCAGAAAGCATCAATGTTAACAGTTTCTTTATTGATTCTAATAAATCTTTTGAGTTGGTTGCTGTTTGACTAATTAAGTCATTGAGAATTTGTGGACGAAGACCATCTAAACCTGCAGCTGAACCGGGTTTGAAGGAGGAAATAGCTTTCAAAATATCAGGTTCTTCGAGAATCAAAAGAGGGTTTAGAAAGTCAGAATCGTCAGGAAAATTAGTGGGAGTTGGATGAGGTGGATGCTTGCTTCTTAAAGCTGATAGAGTTTCTGGACAGTCTGGAGCGATAGTGTCATCGGATGTGATTAGACGAATGGCTCCAGATATGTCTCCATCGCCAAGTTTGGCTTCAACTTTTCTCCAAATTTTTGATGGAGAATATTCTATATCCGTCATTTTTTGAGGCACTGCTTCAATTTTAATTGAATTCCAATTTTCGATGTTAGATTTGACCCAAGAAGTGAGATTGGTTACTTTAGTCTCGTGGTGTGGAACTTGTAGAGTGACAAATGGAAAAATGAGAAGCTCTGCCCAGGAATCCTCAGTGTTATTGTAAGTTACTTCGTCTATACATTTAGTGAGGGCAGTTCGAAGGGCAAATCGGGCACCTCTTGGAACCCTGCGGAGAGTTGGGATACCTCTTCTTAATGTTGTCAATTTAGATCCGAGGTTAAGAGTATTTCGTACATCTTCATCTTTCCATTTGATGCCTGTGAAATGTGGTCCGTTCGAACCACTTGGCCCTCGCTTAGAAAGTACAAGGGGAAAGCATATTTTGATCCAATTGGCTAGGGTGACTTGAGTAATTGCTCTGAGATTTAAGGATTTTCTGTATACTTCAAATCGGTCCCACAAAGTCATTTTCGATATTGATTTTTCAGGGTCATATTCTAGGGTTGAAGAGAGCCAAATCAATCCAAGTTCACGTGGGTTGTTTTTACTGATTGAGGTTGCCTGAGCACATAAAGAGGAAGATTCGGGAGGAATTGAGAAAGGTATATCTTCTAGGTCAACTTGGTTCTGCAGATTTTGGACAGCAGTATTTTGGTTTGAAGTATTATCCAAGTTATGTATATCTTAAAAATCCAATTTACTTCAGCCAGTTTGGCGGCTTTCCATTGATTACGAGAGAGGGTTCTTTTGGAGGATTTGGAGGGGATAGGATGATTAGAAGGATTAGTATAACCTAAGGATGAGGAAGCCATTTTCAGCCAATTTTTGGAAACAATTTTTGTAAAGGTGAAAAGTATTCTCCAAAGTTTAGTCGAAAATAATTTTTCGGATTTGTCCAAATAATAAGTAGCCAAAATGAATGAACGGTTTCGGAAGCCTGAAATCCTAGATAAAAATTAATGTTGTGATAGTATCTCAAAGACTTTTTCAANTCTATTGTTGTGATATTGGTAAACTTGATTCTTGGATTGCGCCTGAATTAATTAATCCTTCGATTAAAACTTTTTCGTCTTCAAAATACTTCTTCACATTTAGAATAGTCCTTTTCTCTTCAGTTTTAGGCTTCATTGTTTACTTTATATTCTTAGAACTTAGAATATGAGAAATATTTTTAAACTATTATTTGTATTCCAAAAGAAAATTATCAGAACAGGTTTGTTTATTTGCACATTTCTGGGAGCAATGAACTCTGCGACGAGAATGCGTAGACGCATGAATCTTCCTCAGGAAATGTTTTTTTTATTTTCTAACCTTCCTGTGCAGCAAAAAAAAGTGTTAATTTGGATAGTTACAAGTACACTCATTTTTGAATCGAACATTAGTCTATGATGACCCAATTTCCCACACTTAAAGCATCCCATTGGCAGCTCCATCCGCAAGTAATGCTTAACCCAAATTAATGTATGCTCCAAAAAGCTGTCGACTTCTACATATCCAAATTTTTTATACAAATTTTGCAACTGGAATAAAAGTTCGTATTTTTCATAATTCAATGTCCGTTGGCAAATTGACCTTAGTTGTGCGTATTTAAAATTTTAATTACTTTCCTGTTTTAGTCCGTCTAAAAAATGAAAAGTATTAATTTCGCAATGCACAATTTGGCTGCTTCATTGAAATTGGTTATTAATTCTTATGACATTTATTAGCAGTATCTTTGATACGAAGAATTTGAATATGTACAGGTCAATAGTCTTTTGGAACAGAACAAAGTTGTCGGAAGAAAAGATCAACATTTTTTGCCTCAGATATCGCAGGGTGATTTTAGGTTTTTTTTTTTTTTTTTTTTTTAGAAAAACTGGTACTTTTTTATTTTCCTAATGCAAATATAAAAAAAAATTAATATTAAAAGAACAGAAGTGGATCTATTGAAAAGCAAGTTAAAGATAGAAAATTTCTTCCAAATGCTTTCCTTTTGGAAGAGTGCCCAAAATGGAAGTGGCGTTTCCTCGTTGAATAGCTAGACTTATTCGCTGAATCAGAAACGATGTAGAGCGAGGTTCTCCGGTCGATTTTAGGTTGTTTGTTGTCGCTTCGCGTTATAAAGCGAACAACAAACTACCTAGAATCACCCTGAGATCGCAAGCTGTGTTTTGACAAACTAAATCCCTTTGATTGATTTCAGTGAAGGTGAAAGGTTAAATGAAGATTTTTTGAATTTTTCTTATGGAGGAAAAGGTTGAAAGTTGTAACTTGATTGGATTGTACAAGGGTTTTAACCAAGTCAGATTTCAATCAGGATTGAAGAATAAAACTCAATGATTTTTTGGATTTTTATTCTTATCCACTTGAACAAATTTCGAACTATATTGCAGCGCTGAAACTACATTCATATTGGAATTTTTAACTCTGCTTATTTTTAGGCGCAAAACACTTTTAGACTTAGAAATTCAAACTCTAAAGGATTTTTTGTACAAAAATTGATAGTTCGCATAGTGTTTGGTTCAATTTTGATAAAATCAATAAATCGAGCAACAATTGCAGTTGGATAAAATGGAAACATTGAGGCCATGACCAAATATTATAATAATATTCTTGAATGAGTTTTCAGTCACCTTTCTCATTTGCTTTTTGCGCTCGAAATACATCCAAAAAAACATATAAAATTCAATTTTTTTTTCTTCCAATTCTTGATTGTACAATTTCTGAGATGAAAATAAGCAGTAGATTGGTGGAAAATGAGAAGGCGAGTTCTCATACAATGCAATTGCTCTAGTTTGAGGAAAATTGAATGGTTCATTTTTGGTGTGGTCGTAAATTGAAATCAGACTATAGCCAGGGCTCTGAAATCAGATTTAATAACATTAGTTTTGAATAAAATGACTTTGGACGTTCCTCCGAATTGAGTTTGAGATCTTTCCTCCTAGCAACCTAAGAACAGACATTACCAGGGCTGGATTTCACCACTAATCATTCAGCACTAATCAAGTCGTTTTTTTGCTGATTTAATAAAATCGGATGAGCAGCGCGTTTCACAATAACAATTGCATTAGTAAAAATTGATTATGATTAGTAGAAATGGCAGAGTGGTTATTGATGAGTTGTGAAGCCCATTTTTTGATGAGTGTTACACCGTTTTCCATAATTGTTTAAATAATTAGAAGAATCAGCAACGCATCAAATTTAATTGACTAAGCATCGAAGTAGAATCAAATAAATTTTTTCAAAAAAAATTAAATTGTGAGTAAACGTTTTGAAGAAATAATTTTAGTTTTAAAAATTGCTAAACGTCGAGGAATAATTTCAACACTCACCAACAAGTATTTCCTACTACGGAAGCGTTGAAGTGAGTTTGAAATTTTTCAATATAAAAACTCATTATTTATACATAATTGAAAAAAATTTTTTTTAGTTGATCGTAGTATCACAGGTCAGAAATTCAATATTGTCAAGAATTTTGAATTGTGAGTGAACGTTGTTAACAAATTAAGTGAGTTTTTGAAATACATATTTTACAGATATTAACAACACATTATTCATTAGAACATGGATATATTATTTGATGAGTCGAGTGACGAAGACGTTGATGTCATTCGTAAGAGAAAACTACATCGACCTAGAGTTAACTTTGAAGTTTATGATGGATTTCAATTCAAGGAGAAATTTCGGTTGAGAAAGGAAGAATTTGAATTTGTTTTAACTCAAATTGGGAATCATTTGCTTAACTCAAAGTATAATGTTGTTTACTCAATTAATTCTCAGTCGCAGCTTCTAGTAACTCTTCATTTTTTGGGAAATCGCGGTTCGTATCACGGCGTTCCTGATATGCATGATATTTCTAAATCGACGGTATGCCGAGAGCTAAAACGAGTGGTCAACGCCATAGTCAACCATCTTTTTCAAAAAGTGGTCAAATTTCCTACCAACAGGGTTGGTAGAAATTCTTAAATATAAGAGGATTTCCATCTGTTGCGGGTTGCATAGACGGCACGCTTATCCCAATAGAGTATCTAAGGTCAAACGAACATCAGTATGTTGACCGACACGGAAACAATTCCATTAATGCTATGATGGTCTGTGGTCTAGATTACTCGTTTTATTTCGTTAATTCTCGTTGGCCAGGACGCTAGAGTTTTAAGAACATCTTTGCTCAATACTAGGTTTGAAAATGGTTGGCGTCCATTCCCAGAAGCAATATTGCTTGGTAAGTTGAAAAAATGTTGTAGTTAAATTATAAGTAAAAAATATTTAGGTAAAAAATGTTTTTAATCATTTTTTGAAGGAGATAGCGGCTATCCATTGAAAGAGTGGTTGATAAAACCATATCATCATAACGTTGGGGACGTAGCCAAAGATACTTTCAATCAAACATATAAATCTACAAAACGTATCATCGAGTGTGCCTATGGCATTATGAAAAAGAGATTCCCATGTTTGAAGTATCTTCGTGTTTGTCCAATTTATGCTTCGAAAATTATTATAACTTGCGCGACACTAAGCAACATTGCCTCAAGGGAAGATTTTTTCGACGATAATTTAATGAATGATGATAATCAACAACCAGTGGAAGATGAGACGAATGCACCAACCACTGGTATTGCAAGAGTAGCTCAGTTGTTGAATTATTTTCGATAGTATACTACTAACTACTACTACTACTGTACTACTACTACTACTACTACTACTACTACTACTGCTACTACTACTACTACTACTACTACTACTACTACTTCTACTACTACTACAGCTAGAAAAGATCTTTATAACTATAGATTAACAATGTTGATCCGTTTATTCTAAAGTTTAATGATGACCCCGTTACTGAATTGGAATAAAATGTAACTATTTTAACAATTTTCAATCTTTAATTTTTAATTTTCTTGTATTATTGATTTTTTATTTGAAAGGTATTGAAACAAAGTTTGAAAAATAACAATTGGCAAAATCAATGAACTCTGCCAAGAAACCGAAGGAGTAACCGCGATAAGATGAAAATCTTCAAATTCATCTTCGATATTTATGTTCGATTCTTTTGCAGTACAACTTCCAGTTTCCGAGACGGGAAGTCCTTGGACAATCGGACTTTCTTTTCCTATTATTTCCATGATTAGGTGGTCTACCTCATTCAAAACTTTTTCTTTTCCGCCTCCTTTTCCAGTCTGGTTTTTGTTGGTTCTTTTATCCTAAACAAAAATAATGCAACATGATTCCTGAATTTAAATATATCAATCTGTCACTTACGAGCGCCTTTTTCTTCCATAGACCATAGACTTTATCCCTCACATAGTTGGCATCACGGTTCTGCGAAACTAATTCCAAACATTTTGCTTTTGAAAGCACTTCTTCCCAAGCCTTATGCTTCATCTCGTTGTCTAAATCACTTGAAAATTTACCAAACAATGTCAACTTCTTTTCCTGCATTAATTTTAGTAAAGCAATTTTTCTGTCCATTGGCATTCTCATTCTAGCGATAGACTACAACAATAAATTAAATACCAAATTATTATTTACCAAATTGAACCAATTTTAATTTCAATTCAAAATATTTATTTACCATTTTCAAAACGTAGTTTTTGTGACGTCTTCGGATGAGATGAAGACAGAGTTTATCCTAACAAAATCTCGTGAACACGAACCCGAACTTACAAATCTAATTATTATTATGAATTTTTTTTTAATCTGACTAACGATCTGAATCCATATTCCAAAACAAGTAAAACAATGTCAAAACTTATGAGTAATTATTATTTATCAATTGATAAATAATCAATTTTATGATGAGTTGCTAAGCCAACTTTATGAAAAATTGAGTAATTATTTCACTCATCAACTTTTGATGAGTGAAAAAAAAATTTTTTTTGTTATCATAGTGAAACACTAATGATCAGCAATAATCAAAAATTGATGATTGATTAGATTATTGCTGANATCAATTTTATGATGAGTTGCTAAGCCAACTTTATGAAAAATTGAGTAATTATTTCACTCATCAACTTTTGATGAGTGAAAAAAATTTTTTTTTGTTATCATAGTGAAACACTAATGATCAGCAATAATCAAAAATTGATGATTGATTAGATTATTGCTGAATGATTAGTGGTGAAATCCATCCCGGGGCTGGATTTCACCACTCATCACTCAGCACTAATCAAGTCGTTTTTTTGCTGATTTAAGAAAATCTGACGAGCGGTGCGTTTCACCAAAACAATTTGCGGAGTAAAAATTGATTATGATTAGTAAAAATAGCCATTGTGAAAACACTATTCATAAAATTTTTTTTATTGGAGATAGTAAAGACGTGTGTTGGCCGTCGAACTCAACCCAAGTTATCAATTCTTTCCAAGATGCAACAATGAAATATTCTAGAACAAAAGGTTCCGGAATGACTCCGACAGTTTTAAGCCAACGAACTTTTGATATTTTTTCCCAACTTGAGTTGAAATTCGAAACTTCTGGTGGAATCTTATACATGGTATATTCGCTCTTGATCTTCCCATTAATCGCGACGACATACCGGTACTCGATATAAAAGTTCGAGAATTAGCCATGGTGACGTGGGTTGGAGATACAAAACAATTGAGGCCAAATAGTTATAGCTGACTAATAATTCCAAATCAACTAATCACTCAGCAAAGTGTGTGAAAACTTTGATGACTGATTGATTAGTAAATATTCGGTTGTTATGGTGAAACAATCATCATCAGCAATCATCAAAAATTGATGATTGATGAGCGATTAGTATATTTTGCTGAATAAGGAGTGGTGAAATCCAGCCCCGGCCCGCGGGAGGACGATAATATACTCGTTGTCTACGCAATCACGAAAAACATGCTAAAACGTTTTTGCTACGTTTTTGAATGATATATATACATAAAACATATAACAGGTGGGAATAGCCCCTAAATCTTGAATTTCTCCAGTAAAAACCGTATCTAAATTAACTTGTAGAGACCAATGTTGCTATGAGGAAAAATCCAACAAAACGACTTAGTAACAGTAACTAGGTTTCCGATACAAGAAGTAACTTGTCAGTCGCATCACGAATTGCGTAATGTAATCGCTTCAACTTGCTTGACAAACTTCCGAAATTCTTCATATCTATATTTTGGGAGTTATAGAATGCTTCCCCAACGTCAATTAGAAATCGCAAGTACAGCGGTTTACTTTCTGTTAAAATCAGTCCGAATTTCACAGTTGTGAGTCCATCCTCCCGAAATCTAAGTTGCCCTGTGCGGATGAGTGCATACAGGAGCACATTTCGAGCTCGTTTCTTATGCGATTTCATTTTGTACCGACCGATTTCTTTATTTGGTCTAGAAATCTTAGTTTCCGTCACAACAAACCTGGAAGAAACGGAACAAATTGTGAGCTTTCTTATTGCAAATTTACTTGTCATGGAGTTAAACTAAATTTTACCGGTTAGCCATGTCATCATCTTCCCCTCCCCAACCCCAGAAAAATGTAGAGTAGCCATTGACCTTCAGAAAGTCCTTAGTTCTGAAAGCTAAAACTCCTCCGACTAGAGATTTGTATTTTATTCTAAACGAAAAGAAACAAATAAGTGCAAATTAGTCAATTTGAAATAAACTTAAAGTTTACTTGTAGGTGAGCTTATCCACTGCGTGCGAAAGATGTCGTGAAGTAGGTGAGCAACCATAAAAGTTGTTATAATTTTCGGGTATCAGATCCACATCATGGAAAATCACACAGTCGAAAGCAGATATATTCAAAGCCAATAAGAAAGCAGCGTCCATTAGAATGCCTTTGTTGAAAATATTATTACCATTCTTAAAAAAATTGTAAAAATACTACTGTCAAAAACAATTAAAATTTAAAATGTAGAGTTTTAACGTCAAAAGCATTGTTACCTGTTCTGCAACAAAAATTTGATAAGATGCCCGTTGAATTTGAAGCATCGGATGTAAAACGTCTAACAGTTTTTCAAGATGAAAGGCTCTGGAAAACAAAAAAAAATTACACAGTTTAAGGTAAGTTTAATTTTTAATAACAAAATTATTTTGGTAAGCTTCTCAGAATAATTACACCTGTCTCGATATGGAATGATGATTGCAATATGTTCGCGTGGATGACAATCCTTAGGTGCCCAAGTGCCTGAAGTGGTCGTTTCCACAGTAATCGCTCCTAGAAGTCCAAAATTATGTCGAACAATACTATACCGTTGTAAATATTAAATGAGTAAAAAACTTACCTAAAGTAGTCGAACAATTTGGTAATTGAGTAAGCACATTGGTTTTGTTATGAACTTTTGTCAAAACGTAAGGATACGACTGACTATCGCTCCAAATGACTAAAGGAGTTGAATATTTTGACCAATCCTGTACAAAATTTCGTGTAATGGCCATGTCTTCGATCAGCTGCTTTTTAATTGACTCAACTGAGTAATTCGTAATTTTAATCTAAAAAAAAACATTTAACAAACTAATCACATTTTATGTAATATATATTTTTGACTTGCATGAAAAATTGAACAATTCAATTTAGAACTTACATGGGATGTCCAGAAGTTATTGAGGGACGCTTCAGTCGACTCCACATTCTCTATTTGTGTTTGTTGCCATCTGTCATTATTGTGTATTTGTCGCCATTCTCCAACATGCAAGTAGACGATAAGTGTAATTGCAAATAGTGATATGGTGAATAAGATGACACAAAATTTTCGTTTCAGAAGAGTTGTCAACTTCCTGTATAGCATAGCTACAATTACACTTTGAAGTTGAATAATTAATTAAAAATTTGTTGAGTTTGTAACAAAGTTGACTATTAAAACTAAAAAATTCCTTTACTAATTTAAATTTAGAAATTAATGCAGATTGTATCGATCGACTGAATACCAATGAAAGTTTACAGTTTACTGGTAGACTGGTAGAACTTATGATTAGTGTTCATCTAAAGACTGGAAGTACGTTTATCAATTATTGAAGTTTAAGTTTTGGCTAAGAAAGAGTTTTTAGATAACTTTAAATTATATATCCCCTTGACACATTTGCTTTTATATACCATTATTCCATAGGCGTAAAAATTCAATAACAGAATCGTCAATAGGCAGTTTTAGATAAGGAGGAATTCGAAAGTTTGTAAAAGTAAATACCATTTACATTCGAAACATTTTGGAAACATTTCCAGAATGTTTTAAATTATGGCTTATTTGTGGCTAGGATAGCCCCCCCCCCCCCCC
>NIPM01000111.1:415467-433773 GCA_002738285.1 Holacanthella duospinosa
TTTTTTTTTGTATATGACTCACCCAAAGGTATTAGTCTGGATTTCAATAAGTTATGGTTCAATCGATCAGAAACGTAAAGCAGATTTAAATTTTTTAGGTTATCCTTAGGTTTGTGTTTAGGTCACTAGTTTCTCTTTAGGTTAGTTAGGTTGTCGACATCTAATGATTGATGTCAGATTCCTAATCTGCATAAAATTTTTGTCTTACTGAAATCTTTGCTGAAATCCCTAACCAATACCATTGGGTAAGTCGTACTAAAAATTTTTTTTTGGCACAAATTTGCAAATATTTTGCAAAATTTGACTTGACCGCCAACAATGGATGTCAAATTCGTAATCTACGCTAAATTTCCAGTCGATTAGCGTATCACTTACCCGAATTACAGAGTAGGGGGTGGGGACGGGAGAGGGGGCTATCCTAGCCACAAATAAGCCATAATTTAAAACATTCTGGAAATGTCTCACTTAGCCAAATTCTAGAGCGGGGAGGGGGGGGGGAGCTATTTTACAAGTGTTCCGAATTTGTATGTATAAACACTCGATTACGCGCAATGTACAGCGTGATTAATCTTCTTTCGCACCTACTTTCTCCAATTTTACCGTAGCTCCTTCCAACCTATGTTGTTTCTGGTAATAGAGTGTGAAAAAATGACGTCATGCTTTCTAAGGTGCAAAAAAAAACTTAACCACCCTGTATAATGCTATGGTATCTTGGCCTTCCTCCTATTGTCCTACCCGAGTTTTACTCTGCACAGGAGAACTTACGTCACTTCCAGTGTCACAAGGGAAAAATAAAAGTTTACAGAAAATATGAAAGTTTGACTCAAATTTTGATTTCTGGACAGTTGACGTACACTGTTGTCACATTGAATTGAGTTCAATTAAAGTTTTTTTTAATTTATATTGGTACAGCATGAACCAACTTAATCCGGGCCTTCTTTCTTCGCCTTTCACCAAAAACGGCTTGGGGCAGGCGATACACAATAGTAAATGATGGAAGTGAAGTTAATTTTATTGTAATCACTATAAAATATCTGTTCCGATGCAAAGCAATGGAGCAAAGCAGAGAGACAGAGAGAGGAGGGGTCGGCAGGTTCTCTGTTGAGTCAGGTGGAATAGATGCCAAGGGATCGTACCGCATTCCTCTAGTTGCTCGTTTCTCTCAACTACCCATCTTTCAGCATTACAGAATGGCCTTTGTTTAAATTAATTAATTTTTGCAGAGGAATGTTTTCTCAAACACACGCTAACTTCATTCCTTACAACTTTTGTATTTCGCGCTCTTTATTTGCTGTCTTAAATTTTTTTTGGTGAAAGCGACTTTCTACGGCCCGGATTAACTTGGTTCATGCTGTACTTAGCTCATGAGTTCAGTTGAAGTCAATACAACGGTCAATTGATAAATTGCGAAGTTTATACGAAGTTACAAACTCCCATACAGGTTAGCCTTTTGGATAAGCAAGCAGTTACCTTTGGATACAGGAGATTCGCTGTTTGTACGGCGTACCCCGTGAGTACGGGTACGGAACGCTTCTTGTATTTTAGGAGTACAGGGTACGGAAAGTACGCCGTACTTTCACTTGCGGTGGGATATTATACGGGTACGCAGGTACAACGTCTACTTAATTTAGAAATGACTTATTTCTCCGACTATTGGAGACAAGCTAAAAGTATGTAATTTTGCTGACTGGGGGAACTTCGAATACCCATCAGATTTGTGACTTATTGTAGAACCAACAATGAAATACCATGCGTGTGCGTAAATTTTAATGGACCGACTTTTCAACTTACCAGTTTGGTCTGTCTTCATTTGAAGTTTGTTATTAGGTCAGTCAGTCAGACGAAACCAGTAAGCTGAAAAGTCGGTCCGTAAAAATTTACGCACACGCATCTATTTAATTGTTGGTTCTACAATAGCTTGAAATCAAAATCCAAAATTTCGATTTCGATTTCGAGGCCGGAAAAGTTATGGGCTTCGGTTTCGATTTCGATTGTGTTGCAGATCTGGATTTCGATTTTGAATTGTCTGAGTTACAACTCTTGTACATCCTCATCTACTCTTCGATAATTATTCTTGGATACTCACCAGACCACATTTGTAACTCGAGATAAATATTTGATTACTCATAATGAATATTTCGATTTTCAAGGTCACATAGTGAAAATGTTTTTTAATTTAAGAAAACTAATTTAATTTAATTTAATTTAATTTTCAAGAGTATATGTTAATTTTAATTTTCGAATTATGTTGTGAACACGAGGTTATATTTCGATATTGATTTTCGATTTTGGCGAAAGGCATATGGGAAAAGGTTTATGGGAAATGGTTTCATAAGTTGCTAGTAAAATGTGCGTCGCATTTAAAAATTACAACACTGTTCTTCTTTCAAGACAAGCTATATGGTTGGGGTATACATTTGGGGGGTGTTGAAAAATTTCTAAGTTTTTTACAAAAAATATTTTGTTCTGGATTTTTGCATTTCTCCACGAATAAAAAGTCTCCACATTTGAAGACTTTTTAGACTGTTTTCCAAACAAAAAGTTTTTTCAAAAATTTTGTTTTTTAGTAAAAAAATTTTTTTCAGATTAAAGCACATCTCCACGAATCATGACATTTCAAGACTTTCCAGACTGTTTCCAAAAAAAAAATTTTTTTTTTCAAAACACTAAGAAAAAAAAATTTCAAAAAATTTTTTTTTTTGGAAAACAGTCTAAAAAGTCTTCAAATGTCTTGATTCGTGGAGAAATGTAAAAATCCAGAAAAAAATTTTTTTGTAAAAATCTTAGAAATTTTTTAACAACCCCCACATGTATACCCCGACCCAAGCTATCATAAGTAAATATTTATAACGTTAATAATTTAATAATAATTAATTAGTAGACATGATTAAAGTATTAGAATACGGCATACCTGGATACGGGATACGGAAGGTACCACTTACCTTCAGGTACGGCGTACGGTACAGAGATATGAGTGTGGTACGGGGTACGGGTAAGGTATGGTTCTTCTTTTAAGGAAGGTAGGCCGTACGTTCAGCTTGTTAGGTAACAACGATACGGCAAGAATTTTTTCTAAAGGTAGTATGGTACGGTACCCAAAACGCCCACCTGTGCTCCCACATAATAATATTGGGCAAAAACCTTTGCCCAATTGAGTGTAATTTTTTTGAAAAAAAAAAAAAAAAAAAAAAAAAAAAAAAAAAAAAANACAAAGTGAACTCACATTTATTGTTGAAGCAACGCTTTTTATGGTGGTGGTGACATACTCATTTCTATGACGTTGGAGAATTTAAGAACTTCACCGAGTGAAGGTGGTTCCATGAAAATAAAAGCTTTAAACATTAAAATTAATGACGAAGGATACAAAAATACAATTTTTGCAATTTTATATGGGATTGGTGGATAAGGGGTTTATGTCAAAGGATTTAAATAAAAAACAGTGCCATTAGCAGGGACTTTTCGAAATATTGCAGCAGGGTTCTGCAGGTCTTGGGTAAAAAATTATGCGTCTTCAAGCTACGTCCGTCAATTCCACTATTCGCTGCCAGAAACAGATTGAGTTTGACTTTTTTTCATTCTAGCTCTATCACATACTTGGTACAGGGTGTTCGGGGAAAAACAAAACTGGAGAAAACTGGTTTCACTCAAAACTATTTGAGACAGCCAAACAAGTTGCGCGAGCTTTCCAAAAGTGAAGGGAAGAAAGAGTGCCAACTAACTTACAATTAATTATTAAATTTGTTTTTATAATAAAATTAAATTGTGTGTTAAAACTTTGCAATTCCAAACAATTAAAGTTGTAGAGTCAAGAAGCAGCTTAAGGTGATAATAAAGACGAAGAGATCAAAGGTGAGGTCGTTAATTATCATACATTTGATCCTTTTGTTTATCTTACCTGTAACACCTTTTGAATTAATTTAGGTAATCTAAAGGAAGTGATAGGAGAGGACTCGATAAAGACGAAGGGACCAAAGGTAAGATTGTTGGGTAGTTCTTCCTCAAGGACGTCAATTTCATGAAGTTGATGTGCATTCAATTTTTCCTGTGGTTTGAGGGTTGAGGCGTATGAAAGCACTAGATGTTGCCAAAACCTACCACAACTTCGTTGGTGCTCAATATTAATTGTAAATTGACTTGACACTTAATTACGTCATTGAACCTTGGTGCAGTGGTATGTCAGCTACACATAATTACCTGTAACTGACCTAGGTTACTGGTAACCTAAAAAAAATCAAAATAATCCCGAATTCGCTGAAATTAAAAACCAACGGCTAAAATTTGCCAACTAGCCAATCAAAGAACATGTCAATTAATTTAATTGAACATCCATTGACCTAGGTCACTAGTGACCCTATAAATCAAAATATTTCAGTTTTGACTAAAATGCAAAACTCATAGCGAGAAATAGTCAGCTAACTAATGAACGAGTGTATTAAGCACTTTATTTCACCTAAAACGAAATTGAAGCTAGGTATCTGAATTTGGATGCAGTGTTGGTGCAAAAATTTAGCTTCAAGTTTGCTTGACAAAACTAACAATGCAAAAAAAAATCATTTATTTTTATTCTTGTATTCAAATCCGACTTCGAACCCTGGTTTGAACATAAACTTATAAATTATCTAATAATTTTTATGCCCAACTATGACAGGTAGTATTTATGTCAGTTCATTTAAACTTTCGCGGCAAGTTGTCAGAAAGTGAAGAGTGTGAGAATAATCTTTTTTATCTTATTCTGAATCGCTAGGTTGCTAGAAAGCTTGTCAAAATCAGTACAAGTTATTTATAAGAAACCTCACTCTTTATACTCACTTGAATGCTGCTTGTTTAATGTTCACTCTTATTGTCCCTGGTAAGGTAAAGTAGCGGATAGGATCAGAAAATCGGATATTATTTCGTTAATCTAAAGGTCCACTTGCACCACAAGGCACCGCCCGCGAACCCATTTCATTTATGGGCACTATTTCTAATTTTCACTTTGTTTTGCTATTTTTTTTCCGATCTTCTGATCCTATCCGCTACTTTACCTTGCCAGGGACAATACTATTACTTCATTTGAGAAAGTCTATTCCGAAGCATATTGTTTCAATAGTTGAAAAAGTGGAACTTCAGCGTAGGTTTGTTCAAGTGCGAGTAAATTTTGTTTAATTAATTTACAGAGGACTGACTATCGGCAATTATGAAGGGTAAATTGCGCTAGTTAGGAATTTGTACAATTCGAAACAAGTCAATAGAACTAAAAGTTTTAACTTCTTTCTGACTACCAAATTATACATTTCCAAGTACGACCACATGCATAATTTGCATAAAATTGGATAATCGTCATCAGCCTTGGTTGTCTACTTTATAACGCAGTCCGATCCAGAAAAATTATAACGATTGACACCAAGTTGTCCCGGACAATACGTATAAATTCCATAGCTCTAGGAAGAAATATGTAATTTTGCTACTATAATGCACAACTGTAATGATTAGATATAGCGTACTAACGTGTCATGCCGCGGCACCACGACTTGCAGAACCTGTTTGTACACCTTAAATTTGAGTTTTGGTGTCCGCATGGAGAGTCAAATTATCTCTGATATGTGATAAGTGTTTCCAAATTAATTTCCAAACTTAAAAATTTTAATTGTTTTATACTTATTGTTGTGACCACGAAGGAATAAGTGAGCAGTAAAAACGATGCATTACTAGGCCTAATAGTAACGGTCAAAAAAGGAAAAACGATAGTGAAACTAATTCTTTAGTAGAAGCTCAAAAAAAGAAATTGGTTCATGAAAGCAAAGAACGTTGAATGCTCTAACGAAATTATAAAAATGGAATTTTTTAAGAAAATGCAGCACTTCTATATCGATATTTCAAATTTCGATAATGTTAGTGTATGACATGATGATCCAAAAGTTGTGATAACCCTGTTATATCATCAAAGGTTGTAAGGAGAACCCATAATATGTTGGCAAACAAATACGTAACTTCAACTTATTGTTTTAACTTTAACCTCCATGTAACTAAAGGAGGCTGTGACTTTGAAGCCAGAAAAGGGCGCTAAAAGCCATCCTTATCCACAATTTGTTTTCAACTTTCAAGTTTTCTAAGTTAAGAAATAAGAAGAAATGAAAGTTGAGACAGCGCGAAAACAGTGTAAAATACATCACAACCAAAGACTTATAATTGGTTTTGTGAGTTGAAATTCAGCGCATAAAATTCCATAAATTGAAATTTTTAGCGCATAACTCCAGATTCTTAGCTCATAATTTGGCGTTACGAATTACTAAATAGTTGGTTCTGTTGTGTTTGGGAGGTTGATGCTTCTTACACTGGAAGTCAGAAGAGATGGAGAGATGTTTTAGAATAATTTGCGCCGCGCTTAATGACTGGTTACTTATTGTCTCAACAGCAATGTAGTATGTGTAAATTTCAATTAATACGAAAGAATTTTACACAAAAATCAAACAAACCAATTAAAATAAACCTAAAGTGACAAACAACGAGAATAACTATTAAATTATGAGACCCTTTCACAGAAATGGCTAAGTAGATTAAGGTTAAAATTGGGTTACGGTAAGCTTGAACAAAGCAGTTATCCCTTGGTCTTATGCAGAATGCAATATCTCCGGAACTGCACCATAAGCATTTCCTTATAACTTGCTTGGCCGATACTGCAGTTAAAAAAATGTTCCAATGTTGCGGTTGCCGAAGATTCTACACCATACTGTTACTTTTGGTGACACCAAGGTTGCTATGAGAATTATTGAGCAACTACTACTATAATAGTGGTTGTTCAATAATTCTCATAGCAACCTTGGGTGACACCTTGTATTTTATAACCTCTGGAGTTCACAGTTCAATTATGGCAAAGTTAGTCTCCATTGAATATTTGTTCAGGCTCATGTCATCTGTCTCTACCAGATTTGGGACATTTCGAACAGGTTTCTGTATCCCCGCAATGTTAACTTTGGTGACCTCTGGAGGTCAGAGGTCAATTTTGACAAGGTTGGTCTCCATTGAAATATTGTTCAGACTCATGCCATCAGTCTGTCTGTCAGATTTGGGACTGATCGAACAGGTTTCTGTATCCCCGCAATGTTAACTTTGGTGACCTCTGGAGGTCAGAGGTCAATTTTGACAAGGTTGGTCTCCATTGAAATATTGTTCAGACTCATGCCATCAGTCTGTCTGTCAGATTTGGGACTGATCGAACAGGTTTCTGTATCCCCGCAATGTTAACTTTGGTGACCTCTGGAGGTCAGAGGTCAATTTTGACAAGGTTGGTCTCCATTGAAATATTGTTCAGACTCATGCCATCAGTCTGTCTGTCAGATTTGGGACTGATCGAACAGTTTTCTCTATCCCCGTAATGTTAACTTTGGTGATCTCTGGAGATCAAAGGTCAATTTTGGGAAGAATATACAGTGAGTCCATTTGAAACCTCCCATAAACGAAAAATCGAAACCATGGCGATTTCAATGTTTGTGTTGTTTTGTGAGAAAAATTACATCCCAACATAACAGTTCTAATCGGTCAGTGAACTCTCTAAATTCTAGTTTCTTCTCTCATTCCTGTTTGATTTGTAATCATATTATATTTTCAATAAATGATCGCCGAATTTCATTGTAGTTACTGCAGAATTGTTATTTTTAGAAAATAACAAACTTCAAAAATGGGAGGTTTCAAATGGATTCACTGTATATAAGAATATCAAAATTTATTCTAAGACAATATCTTTCAGTTTATATAAGGTTTGAACCAAAATTTCGTTTCTTTGCGCAACGTTCTTTGTGTGGTATTTGTGAGCTTTTCGACAATTTTTTTTTACAAAGATCTCACCCAAAAATTCAACAAAAAACGTTCCTAAATAAGCCAAATGCCACAATGAACAGATGCGATAGAGCGTACGATTAAAACAAAACGCCGACATGGACCTTGCGCTAAAAACTATAAAACGAGCATAATCATTCAATTTGAATCAAAGTTGTAAAGTTTTTAACTAATCAGGACAGATTGATTAATTAGCTGTCCTCTATATGACTCATGGATAACCCTACTTTGTATGCATTTAAAAATGTTTACTAATTTGCGGTAAAAATTTTGCATCCCAAAGGAACCATGAGGAGATAAAAATGACAATTTTTTTTTTGAAATTTTAAAGAATTGTTAGTTCGACGTCTGAATTGTCATACTTTTCACGATGAGTGTAGAATAATTTAGTAAGAGCATCGATGTATTTTTCATGCAGTGAATCAATTTCTTCTTGACTAGGCTCCAATTTTTTTTCCACAGAAATTGGCGCTCCAACTATGTGACAAATAATTCAACACAAAACAAACTAGAATTAGTTAAAAATTCACCTGTTTGAGAAACATCTAAGTAAGCATTTAGTTGCTTAGTTGATGTTCTATGCTACTCTTACCAACTGTCGTGATTGGTTTACGAAGTGGTAAAAGTCCGAAAGTGTACTGAAAAATCCCGCGTCCAAATGGAAGAACTGGAGCAACACCGGTAATACTCAAAAATTTCTTTTGAAATTTCCTCAGCATTGATCCTTCAGTATTATCCACTTGTAGAAAAATGTCAGTTTCACCAAAAGCAAAAACCGGTACTAGTGATGCCCTTTGAAACAACAATAGTTCATAAACCTGTCAAGTGAACTACTTCAACTTTGACCTCATGAAATCATATCTTATTTGTAACTACCCAATTGCTGATGTGTGCATTCAACGATGTCACTGAAAACTCCATGATTAGTTTACTTACCCAGTTTGGATTGCAACCTTCACAAAACCTTTTCGATTTTTAAGATACAAGATTTGTGTATTTGGCTGAGAATACAATGCTATTCAATTCAATTTACAAAAAAAAAAATTAAAAATTTTTAACATAATTTTGAAACAAAGTGAAAAAAATTTACCTTCACGAGCTCCACCGGCAACGAGTATAGCACCATTACCCCCACTTCGACGACTCAATATATGTACCATACTCCCTTTGTCCACTGAACAACCACCTGTGTATACAACCATAAAATGTTATCATGAATTAATTAAGAACATACAAAAAAAAATAATTACCTAAAGCCATTATATATTCTCGAAATAATGGAACATTAAAATTCGCACGGAGTGTTAAAAATGAAATTTTGAGTCCTTGAAAAACATCTGATACGTTGGTTCCTTCCGTTCCAAAATTTACAAGGGCTCCTAAAATTCCCATTGTACATTCCATGAAATATATGTTTTTTTTTAAACATTTGACTTAATTCATTAATTACTTAATAATTGTTACATACCCAATGACAGTATTCCATGTGGATGATAGACTAGTAAGTAATTCTTCGATGGATCCAATTCCGACGTTTTGATAAGCCGAATTGGGAAGTAATCAGACAAACGCTTCCATACTTTAAGTCGCCGTACAAATTCAAATCTAAAGTATGAAAAATTTAACTAATACTAAATTTCAAACAAAAAAAAAATATTTTTTTTTAAATTTAATTAAACTGAATTTCTTAGGTATTGTTTTACCTGCGTCCTCCTTCGGTACATGTATTTCTATCATAAATCAACCAAATAATATAGACTAACGAAATCCATCCATAATTTGTACAATATAGGAGATAAATTAGTACGAATAGACCGAATGATGGGAAAACACAAAATGGGAAGAACCAAATGAGAACAGCGAACTAAAAAAAAATTATATAAATTGATAATTAATTATTAATTAAATTCAGTTTTTTATAGATAAATTGTACTAAAAGTACTGTTTCAATCAAGGAATTTGTCTCACCGTCTCGAGACGCCGACTCCATGGGATATCCAATGGAGCAAATTCAATCACTCCCTTCTTAGCAGTACTACTATTTTGTTTTGAATTTTCTTTAGCCATTTTATTTAATTTCTACAATCCATAAAACTGTCAGTATCACTCATACACTTATCAAATAATGTTACTATTTTTATAAACTACTCAACTAGAGTTAAGTATAGAAATCATACCCCATGTAACATTATGGGTGTAGGAAACTGGACATGCTTACAGAATCAGGCTCACACATAAGTTATTTAGTTAGGGTTATGAAACTACTCTCAAAAAAAATATTTGTTTCCGTTAGAAAACAATAGTAATCAAGTGGTTTTTCATCCAATGATAAAGACTATATAAGACTATTTTTGACTTTATTAGACTATACTTAGAATTTTCAGGTCAACAAACAAACTCCATATTATTGTAAGCATGCTATTTCAGAAGTGAAAGATAAATTTTATTATAAATAACAAAACTTTCTGGTACGAATTTTTAATTTTAGATTATAAAAATAATGGTTACCTTGACTAAAAATACATTTAAACATTTCAAAAATAATTTCCGATTGGTCATTTTTAGTAGTCTCTAGGTTTGATTAAATACCATTGAAGTGTTCAGGGGTTTCTGGAAATTATACAAATTTATCAATAGTCTATAGTCTATGTATTAGTCAAATCTATTGCAACTTCCAACTAGACTTGTTTATAAATTTTAATTTAAAATTTTGATTAAAATTTTTTGAGTTCTTTGTACATTTGATTTAATCAAGGCACCATGAATTACAGTTATCCTTCTAATATGCTCTGATTGGCTGAATTACATAATTTTGTCTCTTGGTTTTTTTTTAAGCTAAATACATAGAAAAAAGTCTCACAGTCTCATTTTTATGTAGATGAAAACATAACATCTGTGTCTCTGTATGAGCGCCAGATATCTCGGTTTCGATGTTCAATTTATAAACTTTTGTGATAGTTTATAATTCTGTGGTAAAGATTTCTTATAATCGATTTATTTTATTGTCCAAAAATGCGTGTGGAAGAAATAACCAATCAAAATTCATCAACAGTTATGGAGAGTAACCCATCTAGTCCAATGCCCACACCGCCGTTGTCAATGGGGTCACCAATTGTTTATCGAATGACAGAAAATGAATTTGGTAGTACATTTAAGCTCCTATCACAAACATGTCAGCTCAGGGAACTACAAACGATCATTCGGGAGAAGTAGTATACAAATTTTATTATTAAATTTATAATATTCAATTAATTATTGAAATATATTATTTTCATTTACAGGATGACTAGTCGAGGAGATTTCAAGTTTTATGCAGATAGACTGGTAAAGAACTCCATATGGATCTAACCTTATCTTGCCATTTGGGGGACTAAAATCTGAAATTTTTTGTAACTTTGTATATCTCAACTTACTAATCAAAAGTTACCATTAGGACAATCACAGATATAACATGGGTTACTCACCAGAGGGCCACATAGTTGATCATAGTTAGCCGTTCAGTTCAATTGATATAAAGCTAAGGCATAGTACCATTACTTTCTCATACCATTCTGAACAACGTTTGAATTCTTCAAAGTTCTTTTATATTTTTATTAAGTATATTTGATATGGCTGGCTTAACACAATTAACAAAGTTTTCTTATGTGATATCGCTTGTCACCAGAGAGTCTGAATTTTAACATTATATAACTTCGGGGAATGCTGAGAAGCTAGTTGAGATGTACAACATACAAAACTTTTAATAGATTTAGAACCAAGCAGGACAGGTTTAGTCCTTATAGGGGTTCTTTATATTTGTATAAAATAACATAAATTCCAGTGAATCTTTTCTAAAATGAGCCAATGAATGATTAGATTCGTCTCGTTATTGAGGACAGTTTGAACCAATTACCTTTTCGACCGTGTAGAGTAACTACTCCCACGGGAGCAGCCTATGATGGGGTGAAATTTGAAAAGGGTAATTGTGGTGTTAGTATTGTCCGCAGCGGTGAAGCTATGGAACAAGGTAGAAAAATAATGTCAAAACTAAATAATTAACAACAATAATTTCAAAACTTTAAAAGAAAATATTTGCACTAGGACTCCGAGACTGTTGCCGTTCAATTCGTATTGGAAAAATCTTGGTTGAAAGCGACTTGGAAACTCATGAAGCAAGAGTAGTCTATGCCAGATTCCCTGAAGATATCAGTAAGCGAAAGGTGATTTTGATGTATCCAATCATGTCGTCTGGAAATACAGTCAATAAGGTATAATTTTGAACAAATTTTTGATTTCTTTGTAGGATTGACTAACCATTTTTGAAAATTTAGGCCGTTAGAGTACTTAAAGATCATCAAGTTATGGAAGAAAACATTGTACTTGCGAACTTATTTTGTACACCTCATGCAGTACATTCGATCCTCTCCAAGTTTCCAAATGTAAGCCCAAATATAAATGAAAATAATAATCATATTACAGTAAAGTTCGGTTATAGTGAATGTGTAGGGACCGGCAAAATATTCAGTATAGCCGGAGTTCATTATATTCGTACAGTGAACGGAAACTTCAATTTAATAATTGTTCATTATATCCAAGTATTTCACTATAAATTCAGCTAAGCCGATTTAGAGAACCACTGGGTAATGGGGATTTGCTTGAGACCATTTGATGAGCGCCGAATCCAACTTTGGATAGTTACATCGGTGTTGGCGTTTTATATTCTAAGAATTTGATATTTGAATTTTAGCTAATTGCTTAAATGTAACCTAATTATATTTCAACACTTTTATTATTAACTTACACCACAAAATTTTTGGAAGTCTTTTTCGATTTTAGATTTTGATTTCAAAATAAGAGAAATTGTAGTTTCCAATCTTATCTTTCTCACATAACGTTTGGCGAGGTGTGTTGGAAGACAGTGCAGCAATGATATCGAATTTATCGTTAAGGACAACGAAGTGCGCTTTTGGCCTGATTTTGACATTGTGATTTAGTAATTTACTTAATAAACTAAAACTCACTTATAGGTCAACATGCAAGTCCGGTGCATAGATGGGCAGGCATAAAAGTATAACGAACAGTAGTAGCAAATGGTCTCATTACGGAATTCAGACATATTTCACTGTAACCGGACAAAATAACTCTCGGGACCGGTAGGTTTGGTTCACTAAGGCCGGAAGTTCAGTATAACCGATTTCATTATAGCCGGACTACTTAACACATAATCTCCCACTTGCTTGGCAGAGGCCGGACAGTCTGATTTGCTATAACCGGAGTTCTATTATAGCCGAAGTCACTATAGCCGAACTATGCTCTAATAATACCTTGTAAAAATTTTTATTGGACTAATTATTTTCAGATAAAAATTTTGACATCTGAGGTTCACCCAATTGCTCCAAATCACTTTGGCCAGAAATACTTTGGTACTGATTAATGAGATTGTCAAAAATGATTAATGGGAGACCGAAAATTTGTTTATTAAAATCAAATCAATGTTCTGAGATGTTACCAATAGATATAAAGGTTCAAACCCAATTCTGAAAATCGGCTCAATTCAAGTGATATTTGGTAGAAACGTGTACAAGTGTCTAAAAGTAGGAATGGCGCTAATAATTCAAGCATTCAAATACTTTGAGCGAAATTGGCTTCGAGTCGAATCTTCGATATTCGAGTTTTGGCGCGAAGGCTTCGTCGCATATTGGTCGAATAAAAAAAAATAATACTAAAATGGTACTAAAATAAAATAGTCAAAGATCGAAAATATACCAGAAACTTTAAGTCAAGCATTGCTAGTTAGAGTAACTTGGAACCTAACTTTGCCGGGTATTGCTATTTCTAGGCGTCTCTACAAACTCATGTCTGTGTTCGCAATTTCGACAGGTTGCTACCAATTTTTATTCTCAATATCAGTTTTAACTTTAATAGAAGTTTGCATAACATTAGTATACAACAGGTTAACTTTGCATAACCTCTAGTCGTAACACTTTCTGTTTGAGGTGGATGAGGTCTTAAATTTTTAAATTCAATGTAACTGCCATGAGGACAACGCGTGGACTTATGAAAGTAACTAACTTATGAGCCAGGACGCTCGAAATCATAAAACGCATTATCGTTGCAAACTATTTAAACCATTCAGGAACAACCCGTGATCAAAAACCTCGTTACAGTAGACTATTTTATGCAATAAAAAACGCATAAAACGCAAAAGTTTTTAGGCAAAGCAAAATTTTTTCGATGGCGCATAATTTTAATTTTTGCCAGCAATTCTTCGAAAATAATAGATTTTGATTAATGAGTAGCTGTTAAGAATTTATTCGCACAAATTCACGCTAAAAAATTTAGTGCCTCACAAGCACGACAGATATGGCAGCATACCAATAAACTAAGTGTGGTCTCCTTATAACGTTCTCAATTACCAATTCACAAATAATCCTTTTTATAAATTAATAAGTTTGAAATAGTAAAGCTTATGTTATCTCGTTGGTTAAACTAGCCAACGCATATATTTTAAATCCGCAGGAGTCCAAGAACTACATCGGCGAATCGGTGGGGCACCAACGCCGCCTCCGCTAAAGATTATGTCAGTGCATAATTTCTAATTGGAAGATAAGCAGACGAACAGAGGCATCCACACTTATATATATTCTCTAATCTGTTTAATTATTAAATTAACTAGGATTTGTTTTTGGGGTGCGTCACAACAATTGTGGCTTACTGTTTTCTCCTGGTAATGTGCTCCGGCGTGCATTGCCACTAGTGTTATAGCCCGCAAGACGCTCTCTGTTCGTAATTAATAACGTATTTTAAAATTTTTGCATTATACTAACCTTTCAAAAATAAAAATTGACCTAACAACTAAAATTGAACTCAAAAATAACGACTAGAGTCCTAACCGTCAATAATGAATTGATCATGGAAAATTGATTTATTAAATCAAGTTTATCGAAAATCGGTTCTGGTAGCGGAAATTTAATAAGTGTTAACTGTGCAAACTAAGGGAGTAAGCTTTGTAATTTTTTGACTGCTGAGCTGTGGCCTAGACGATTTATCGCTCCGCCTCCGAGATTCTGTTCTGCCGATCGACCGCTTTCTTCGTATTCTTCGTCAAGATAAGTCTCCAGAGCTTCAATTCCAGAGCACCTGATTGGAGAATTTGAAGTCTGTGTAAATATATCCGTGTCAATGTGGAAATGAGTCAAGGGGCTGACAACAAACTCGTCATATAATTCGTCTTCTTCGTCTCCTGTCTCCTCTACCTGGAAAGATGGATAAACTTAAGTATCATATTGAAATTTTAAATAACACATCAAAGTGCAAAGCCTTTTAAATATTTACAAGACACACTTCATGCAAATGGTTGTCAAAAAACCCAAAGTAAAATAGACAGCAGGAAATTATACACTCTTCGAATACACATGGCTAGTGTTTCATGCAAGAATATTAAATCAGTTTGTTTGGTTCTTAAGAATTTACAGACCGTTCCTTAAACTTTTCCGAAAATCAGTTATTAATATTTATTAGCAATCGACTGCAACTTTAACATTCACTGATATTGGTAAGGTTATTTCAAAGAGGGTTTTTATACTTTAGTAATTAGAAGTCTAATAAATGGCAAAAGTATAACAGGTTGACCTTTTTGGAAAAGGTATTTTTTGCGCATATTCCAAATTTTTACTCAGATCAACTTTAACAATCTGAACCAACCTACAAGTTTTATATTCAGGAAAGGCGCAGAAATATACTTTTCAAGAAACACAACACATATTTAGTTGTCAAGAGAAAATCAAAAAATTTTTGCTCCCGATATTTTGATTTTTTTGAGTTACTTGGGACCTTTCATTGTCATTTTTGGATCTGGAGTGCCCTGGACGAGATAACTTTTCATCGGAATCTCATCGAATGTCCCTCTTTTGGACTGTCATCTCTTCAGGCAGTTGACTCCTAGTCCAGGTACTTCATCTTCCACCAAAGGAAAANGAAACACAACACATATTTAGTTGTCAAGAGAAAATCAAAAAATTTTTGCTCCCGATATTTTGATTTTTTTGAGTTACTTGGGACCTTTCATTGTCATTTTTGGATCTGGAGTGCCCTGGACGAGATAACTTTTCATCGGAATCTCATCGAATCTCCCTCTTTTGGACTGTCATCTCTTCAGGCAGTTGACTCCTAGTCCAGGTACTTCATCTTCCACCAAAGGAAAATTTGAATTGGAATTCAAAGTTTGTTATTACGAAAACAACTCTAACACCTCATTCGTCCACCTGGCAACATTCAAACTTTCAAAGCTAAGTTTTTTATTATTACTTTAGTATATGCTGGGTCTTCCACATCTTTTCCAGTCTTGTCACTTTTGAGATACTATCACCAGTTTTCAATATATCTAGGACAATCAATCTACTTCTAACAATTCATCTCTAAACTGAGTTTTGTACGGGACCAATTCATAGCTGTTACAACATTCACTCATCCGGTGATTTAAAGGACATCCACTCATTAATGACAAGCTAAGTCCAATTTTTATTTTCAGTATATGATAAGATCCGAGCTACTACGAAATACAAATTTTGCAGAAAGAAAAATCAAAGATACTATCATATCTCCCTTTTATATCTAGGACACCTGAAACCATAATTTCCTTCGACTCTAAAAATCAAAATGAAACAATCTTCTCTTGGATCGTCCAGCACCAGAACACTAACCATCCCCGCAAGAACATCAAATAGAACTCTATCACGAAATCAAAAAAAGGCAGCTAGAATGGGTGAAAAACATTATATTGGCTCAGAAAACATTGAAAATGCAATCAATTCACAACCCTCTATCCAAGTTCAACACAACCAAACCGAACACAACGAAACTATCCATTCCTTAGACTCACTCACATCTCTCTCAGTCCCATCACAAATCCTTCCTAATCCACAAATCTTTCTTTGGGAACAAGGTTTGATCTGGCTAAATTCAACTCTAGAAACTAACTAATAATTCAATTTCGAAGAAAACGTTATGGGAAAGATTCGAATCCCATAGAATATCCTCAAATCTAAGAGCAATAACCCAAGCGAATTTTAATAATTGGATCAAGATCTGCTTCCCCCTAGCACATTCGAAGCGAGGCCCAAGCGGCCTAAATGGACCTCATCTCAAAGGGGTTAAATGGAAAGTAGATAAACGAAGCACTAATAATCTTGGTTCAAAATTGGCATCTTTGAAGAGAGGAATCCCAACTCTTCGCAGGGTTCCAAGAGGAGCTCGCTTCGCCCTTCGAACTGCTTTCACTAAATGTATTACCGAAGTCAACAACAATAATTCAGAAGAATCTTGGACAGAGCTACTTTATTTCCCATATGCAACTCTACAAGTTCCCCACAGCGATGCTAAAGTCATTAATCTCACTTCATGGGTCAAATCTAACATAGATAATTGGAACTCGCTCAAGGTTGAAGCATTACCTCAAAAAATGATGGACATCGAATTCTCACCATCAAAAAAGTGGAGAAAAGTCGAAGCCAAACTTGGTGACGGAGACATTTCAGGAGCTATTCGTCTCATCTCATCCGATGACATTATAGCACCAGACACTCCAGAAACCATTTCAGCTCTAATAAACAAACATCCACCTGATCCTTTTCCCACACGTTTCCCAGATGATCATGATTTTCAAAATACGACTTGGATAATCGAAGACTTTGAAATTTTGAGAGCTATCTCTTCCTTCAAACCCGGATCAGCTGCAGGTCTTGACGGTCTCCGCCCACAAATACTAAAGGATTTAATTAGCCAAACAACAGCCGACACTTCAGATCTTCTTGAATCAATCAAACAACTTCTAATCTTGATGCTTTCCGGAAAAGTACCTGAAAATATTTGTCCCATACTATATGGAGGTTCTTTAACTGCACTCTTGAAGAAGACTGGAGGCATACGCCCAATTGTTATCGGGAACACTTTGAGGAGATTAGCAGCAAAAATTATTACCAAACGAATCTCTGCTCCGTTGTCCCTAGAATTTCTTCCCAACCAACTAGGAGTTGGAGTAAGAGGAGGAGCTGAAGCTGGAGCCCACGCCGCTAGGACTTACTTCACTAATCCACACAACTCTATCAAAACCTTCATAAAAATTGACTTCAAGAATGCTTTTAACGAAATCAGAAGAGATACACTATTGGAGATAGTAAAGAATAGGCTTCCTGAAATCTACAACTTCGTATACCAGTGCTATCGTCTTCCAAGCCAAACTTTTCATGGGGAAACATCAATTCTCTCAGATCGTGGAGTCCAACAAGCAGATCCCCTAGGCCCAGCTCTTTTTTGTCTTGTTATCCAACCTATAGTCGAACAAATCTCCACCGAATTGAATANCTGGAGCCCACGCCGCTAGGACTTACTTCACTAATCCACACAACTCTATCAAAACCTTCATAAAAATTGACTTTAAGAATGCTTTTAACGAAATCAGAAGAGATACACTATTGGAGATAGTAAAGAATAGGCTTCCTGAAATCTACAACT
>NIPM01000111.1:434004-487560 GCA_002738285.1 Holacanthella duospinosa
TTTTTGTTCTTGTGGTTTAGAAGTGGAAGAATCAGGACGACATGGACTTTCTTGCAAGAAAGCAACCGGAAGATTCTCTAGGCATGATGGGATTAACGAAATCATTCTTAGGTCCCTCCGAACAGCCGGCATCCCAAGCATCAGAGAACCCCCAGGTCTTTCAAGACAAGATGGAAAACATCCTGACGAAATGACTCGTCCCTTGGTCCAGAGGTAAATCATTGGTTTGGGATTTCACTTGTGTCGACACTTTTGCCCATTCATACATCTTATCCACTAAACAAACCCCGGAGCCGCTGCTATCATCGCCGAAACAAAGAAAATAAAAAAATATATTTTCATCCCTGAGAACAAATTTCTTTTCGTGCCAATAGTTGTCGACACTAGTAGAGTTTGGGGACCCAAAGGATTGAACCTGATAAAGAAAATCGGAAATTTAATTCAAATAGCTACTGGTGAACCTCGCTCTACCTCCTTTTTGATTCAGCGCATTAGTTTGGCCTTACAACGAGGGAACGCAGCTGCTATATTGGGAACGTTGCCTAAAGGAAAACAGTTAGATGAAATATTTTTTCTTTAATTATTATTTTACCTATACTCCCTATTCAGTTTTAGTTTCTTTATGAATAAATAATTAAAAAAAAAAAAAAAAAAAGAAAGAAACACAATCTCTATAGTGCTAATGAGCACATTATTATAACCCCATGCATAATGTGAATTCGTCGAAAGCACTCATATGTCTTGGGAGCGTTTCCAAACTTTTATGTCCAATCTAACCAGAGTAAAAATCGGTTATAGTAAATCTGAAGGTAACGCATGTTTTATTTACTAAGACCGGAGTTTATAGTAAACGAAACAGTGAATTGGTAAAGTATTTACTATAGTCGAACCATTCAAGCAAATCTTTTTTTATTGAATTACACGTTGGTCCTTTTAATTAATTATAAATCATTCTTAAACTGATACTAAAATAGTCAGTGATGAGCGAGCGCCTGTATCAAGGATTGAAACACCGCTTTGGTTGAATCTCTATTTCTGAATCTTTAATTTCTTTTACCACCAAAAATCTAATTTCCAGTCATAACTCAAAAGTCTCTCGCTTTGGTCTGTGTCTAATAATTTGGAAACAAACAAACTTACCTCGACTACCTGAATCAGGAATACCAAATGAGTGTAATAACTTACAGTTTCTAATTCTGTAAGAATTGTATTCATTGTGGCATATTTCATATTTTCGTAAATTTTAGTTTCTATTGAATCTTTCATTGTGTTTTCCCCAGTAGTTTGGATCCCATCAATTCTTTCTTCATCAATTTGCGCGTAAATTGGTTCTTGTTCGAATGATGACGCCACATCGTCAGAAAGTTCCGACAATACGTCAATATTCTCAATGTCCAACGATTTCTCGACTTCTCCTTCACTGGTATGCTCAACTTCTACACAAATATTCAAATCTGACGAATCTGTGCATGGATCAATCACCTCTGATTGATTTTCTAAACATTCAGAATTGGTTTCCACTACTTCTTGATTTTCCACAACTTTTGCTTGGGGTTTAGGTGGACGAGGAGGTACTATTTCATTTGACTGTGTCAAAAAATCTGCCAGTCTTGAATCATTCCTCTCTGATATTTCTTTTCCAAAAATAATTTCAGGCGCTGAATTTTTTTTTGTTAATAATTCACGGAGGGAAATTTTTCTCTCTCGTGGGTTTGTGCTGAAATCATTTGGAACAAGAGTGAGTTCCCGTGAAGTCCGCTTGGATGTTTCCAATAAGAAATCATGTCCATTGATTGGTTGATTATTTCTTGGAGTGTCATATGCAGATGCTTTATACATAAGTTCTTCCGCCATCTTGGTACGTTTCTTTGGTGGTAGAATTGGCGGAATATTTTGAAATTCTTGAATCCGATTGTTGAGCTCATTCGTACTTTTCACTCGACAAGAACTAGACCGAGAAATACTCGTCGTACTTGGCGCTGTATTCAAAATTTCATTGTAGCTAGGGTTAAGATGAGCCGAGAGACGATTAAACTTTGCTAATTTTTCACTATATGTGGAGGAATCAGTCCCAACTTCATCAACGGATGGGTTTTGAGGTTCCTCTGGAGATAACGAATTCACTGATTGGTTATTGGAAGAGTCTGTTCCAGTTTTTGACGGAAATGACTCAGTGCCCAAATCACTTTTACCTCTTCGTAATTGCAAATTCTTTAGCTCATTTATTACTGCTTCAGTCTTTGAAGTTGGAGTTTCAAGAGAGGATTTGTGTGAAACTGGGGTATATTGAGATTGATTTGTTGGAGTAGATGGTGAATAGTAAGAAGATGATGCTATTGATGCTATACTGCTATTGCTCATGCGTTGAGTCCGGAGATCAACAGGACCTGAAATAACCATTCTTTCAAGTTTCAACTTTTTCTCTTTTTCAATATGGTTTGGTTCCTTTTTGAAAAGTTTTTGAAGAAATTTTCCAATTCCTTTTTTCTTTTTACCCATTTCTGGGTAACCTCCTTCAGATTGAGCTTTTTGAATGGGGAGGGTCATAGGTCGTGAATGTAGAGTCGACTCAAACCGGGCAGAAACAGGCTGAGACTCACTGAGTCTTAGACCAGACACCTTTGGATTTAAATTTAACGGTAAAGTTTGAATCGGTTTGTACATCCCTTCTTCTCTGGACGAGTTTTCAACATAATTTCCATCATTTTTTGATAAATTAGTACCATTTGACCCATCCTCTCCTTCCTCTGAACCAGTCTGAGTTCCACTTTCCCCAATAGTTCTCAATTTGACTTTTTCACCAGAAGTGTTGTTTATTTCAAATTTCCCGGTTGATTTCTCTCTGATTTTACTCGGAAGAAGTTGAGAAATAGAAAGCTTTCGAGCGAGTTCGCGCTTGAGTTCTGAAGCTTGTGGCGAAGACTCAAGGAGGAGCATTGAGTTTGCTGGGCGTATTCTTCCCTCATAACCTTTGACTTTAATGTTATCTCGCATTTGGCTGTCTTCTGGATTTTGTGTAGGAAGATTTGTGAAACTTTGACACTTATGTGTTAACTGACTTTTTTCATCAGATCCAGATCGTTCACGTTTCAAATAAAAGTTTTTTGGTAAAGTACTCAAGGAACCTGAGATATCTCCCCCGGAGTCTGCGAGTGACTACAATAAAAAAAAACAGTTTGTAAAAATGAACAACTAGTCTCAATCTCCCCGAGAAAACCTTACCCAATCAGAAATGGCTGCAAAGGAATACCGATAGAATTGAACGCCAGGGTCCGACCATATAGGACTAGATATGTTCTGAGGAATTGAGACTGTTTCTTGGAGGGCAAGAACCCATTCTTCTAGAACAGCTTGATCAGAACACCGCTGTAAGTAAAAAATAATGTATGATTTTATTCAAGGTTTATTGAAATACTGAAAATACTGTGGTATAAGTAGTAGCAGGATCACTTACAAGAAAGATAACTTGGTTTCTGGTGAGAATTTGTAAATGAAAACCGTTGGAGTGATTGATCTGGATTGGTCGAACGGTTGCAACGGGACCAAGGCTGACTGATCCTGCAAATGGAGCTAGACTCTCGTAATCTGATTTTGACTTGTAGTAAGTGAGGAGATGTCCGTCCAATACCCACCAGTATTTTCTCCAACCCAACTGCAACAATCACAATAATTCCTGATTACCAGATCATCCTACCACTACTACTCAATAAGTGACACTACGCTATGGACTAATAACTACAAGACGACCGTGACTATTAAGGAGAGACTTTGTCTAAAAATGGATCTCCTTCAGAGACATCTGCTCCATTTTTTTGTCTTTCTCTTCATTCCATACACCTATATAATTTTACAGAATTAAACTCTCCAGGGAAGTAGCAAAATTCAAATGTCTGGAAGTATTATAAATGCCTTGTTTTTCCTAAAAAGTTTGTAAGGCTTCAGTTCTTAAGAACAACGCTATAGAGAGATTTTCAGTACCATGAGTATGTCGTCGTTCCGATTGTCATGATTCGCTTATTAGGTTTAAAATCAAATCATATTTTATAATTTTTTTTAAATTATACTTCTAAGAGATGTGGAAATAGTATAATCTAGAAGAAACTTTAAAAATTCGATAAAAAATGATTTAATAATGCTCAGATTTTTTTCTTCTGAATTTTACAATAATTAATATATTAATAAGTTAAGTATTCTATGTACTTACTACAAGTTAATGACTAATAGAGTTGAATTTTTTAATGATTACTTTGTCCGTAATGCTGATAAAATAGGTCGACCAAATTATGCGATTTTTCACGCCAAATTATGCGCTAAATATTTCAGTTCCGACTCACAAAACTAGGTCTAAAGGTCGTTTGATATGATATTTATTCGCTGTTTTCACGCTATCGTATCTTGGCAACTTTAAAGTTGAAAACCTTTGCGAGTAACAAAGTCGTACCTTTCAAATAAAGATTTAACAATTCGCAATATTTAAAAAAAAAAATTCGTGTTCATAATATAGCTGGATTATTTAGCGTTGTTCCACTCCACCAATCTTTTTTCTAATATTGTCTAACTGTCAAATTAAGTGTTGAAAATCCCGTCCTACAACGTGATGATCCAAATATTGTAATAATCATCATAGTCACAATAACCATAAAACTGTAATTTCTAAGTTTGAACCTCTTAACTTGGTAAACACATTTAGCTTACCTGAAATAACTTTTCTCTCCAGTTTACCACCGAGACTAAAATTTAAGATCTACATACTGGTACTGCTACATATGGTGCCGAGGATTCATGCGTTATTACGTTGTATTCATTAAATAGTTGGGCATTATTTGGTTAACAACAGCAAAATTCCAAATTTCTCCCCAAAATTATGCACTATTGTGCAAATTTATGCAATATTGTGCAAATTTATGCAATTTTGTGCAAATTTATGCAATTTCGTGTTAATTTATGCAATTTTGTGCAAAATTATGCAATATTATGAAAAATTATGCTCTACTTTGAAATTATGCAATTTATGCGCTTTATGCGAGACAATTTGGTGTCAATCGTCATAATTTTTTTTGATCCAGTGACACTAGAAATATGAAATAGACGATCAGGGTTAATTACGATTATTCAATTTTATGCAAATTATGCATTTGTTCATCCTTGCTGATAAACATAATTATAATACGAGGACATCTGAGAACATAGGGGTCTACCAATAGCGTGCGTGGATTTGCGTGAGATTGTGTAAAGTTTCTCTTTTACGTGAAATTGTGTGTTTGTGTAAAAACCGAGAGAGATTTTACAAAATTGTATCCTCTCATTGGTTAGAGTCACTAAGCCCATCCCACTTGAGTGAGATTGTGTAAAAGAGGAACCTTACACAATCTCACGCAAATTCACGCACGCTATTGGTAGACCCCTTATGTGATTTTCTTTCTCGTAATAATTTTGAATTTCTAACTTTTCAATTTTTAGCAATTAAGTATTGGAATTTGATACCTTTAAGTGTTAAATCTAAACCGACGTTTTCTACTTTCAAAAAGTCTTTAAAAATGTTTTTACTAAAAGTGAACAGGTAGTTTCTTAATTTTTGGTTGTTCATTATTCTTATCTTAAGTTAAATGCATGAACGTAAGACCCAACTTTGGGGTGATTGTGCTTGTAATTAATTAAGTGATTGATTACCGATTAATAACAATAAAAATAAATAAAAATAAAAATAAGCTAAAACACAAAATTAATGAAATTAATCAAAGAATATTGAATTATCCAACGTTTCATCAAATTATTCTCAATTTATGGGTTTCAGGAAAGAATTAATTTATGGTGTCAATTTTTATGACTACATACTAAACTTATTTTAGATAAACTATTAATATTTTTAGTGTCAAGACTGACTAATCACACTTTTAGGTTCAATCGTAACTTTTTGTAACTCAATATTGTTCAGAACAGATGCGATATTAGTGAAAATGATGAACAAATTGTATATTTTTAAATACTCTAACCCTGTACACTCAACGTCAACACTTGTTATAAAAAGTTAGTATCATAACACAAAAAATGGTGAATCTCTGTTCTTATGAAATTTATAACTAATCTAATTTGACATGGGAGATTTTTGGGAGGGTGAGCGTTGTTTACTAATTTTATTTCAATCTTTTTTTTTTTTTTGAAAAAAAAAAGAAGTTATTTTTATGGGATCAAAATAAAATAAAATTTATTTATTGTTTCTTTATAGCAACATATGGAATATATATATTCTCTAATTGCTTGTGCTTATGACACTCCCAAATTACTTTACAACAATTTCTCATGCCAAATAGAAAAACTGACCACCGTATAATGCGGAGGGACAACAAACAATTTAAAATGACCTTGATAATTTTAACCTTGCCAGTTACAAACAACAATATCAGCTTTAGCAACAATCCTATAATATAACAACATTATTTTAGTTAATTTCTAGATTTTTGTCATATAAATAAGAATCACAAAAAAACTTTTATTTTAAAAACTTTAAATTTAGTTATTTAAAATACTCTTTCTTTCTTGATTTGTGATTTTCCACCTCAAATTTCATCCAAATACTTACCTAATACAACTCGCTTTGCACTAAACAATGTGTCATATGCAAATCAGGAAAAATTTTTTGGAAATTTTGATGAAATGAGTAACAAAAGAACGTCAGGCTAAATAGAACATTTGTTCATACTCTACAAACTTTTTCCATACAATTAATATTTTAACAACTATAATGTTGTTGGTATATTCGCTGTGAGAACAGCCCGTTATAACAACCAAATCCGACGACTCCGTTTTAAATTTTATAACGAGATTTGACTATACTGATATTCATGTAAATCTCATTTCATAATTAATTAGGTATAGATGGACTTGTGATCAGGAATAATTGTACTTACAATTTTTGATCGTTTCTCTAAATATCCCATCATTCGAATAGGCTCCCCCGACATAAAGTCCTCGGAAACAGAGGTCACCTTCGACACACATCGCTCACAACACTCTGAAGATATTTTTGAATCTTGTTGTGATCCAAAATCTGCTGAAGGTTTTCTTCGAAGAATCACCAATTTGTCTTCACTTTCCTTCTCAGTCATGCGCTCTTGAATGTTACTGGATGACTTGCTATCACGACTGCACCGACGCTCTCCTTTTTTATCCAAACTCATCTCTCTGATTCGATTATGATTTTGATGGTGATCTAATGGCTTACATCATTTACAAGATAAGTCCTTGTCATCAAGAGTTTCATCTTCCGAGTACCACCACCACTGCCGACAAAAAGTGAGATAAAAGTAGCACATGGTATTTTTTTTCATCAAAAATTTAGATATTCTTACCTTGTATCCAATTTCAGAGACTCCAACAAGATGTTGGGGAAGACTCGTGTCATGGGTTGGACTGGAGCAGTATTTTCCTCACTGGTTTTCCTCGTGTCCTCACTTCCGGTTGGTTCAATATTGGGAAGAAGTAAATACAATGGAAATGGAGTTTTTGGTTAGACCCCCCTAAACACCAAATCCTCTACTGCACTGAAAATATTATTTATTTTTTGCTAAATCCTTCGTCAATGTTCAACTAGTGAATGATGGTATTGAAATGGGATGACGTCAGGAAATTATGCATTCACACGGACGATGAATAAGCACCTCGGACACCTGTAAACATCTATGCAAATCTTATACACTTTACAGACATTTACGCACAAAGGTCACTACCTCCCCCACATTTACAGAGTCATGTTCTCATAGGCTCAAGGGTCAATTATGGAAGGCATTATGACTTAAGTTGGGATGTACTAACTTATTAATGTTTTTGACATCATAAGCTGAAACAAGTAAAATGTGATTGAGTTATAATCTCTGGATTAAGGCTTTGGATAGGAAGAATAGAAGAAAAATTTTATCTGGAGTGTACATTTTGTTGAATGTAAGGTTCGAACCGACTTTATATGTATTATCAGGGACAATAGTGGCTTAAATTTTCTTTAACCAATGTTAAAATGATGCTCTGTTCACTCATAACTCTTTACATGAATTTTTAATGTCGGTGATTGGTTATGTCAGAAATATCTGCACATTTATGATTCTACTATGAGTGTGAACTCGCAGAAGTAAGCATAATTATCAGGCACGCTCCTATCATCCCAAATATTGTTGTAGGTTTATGAGGTATTGGGTCAAAAATTATTCGTGTTATGCGTTTTCAACCTTACGTCGTTCAACTTCACTAAAGTGCCANATGAGGTATTGGGTCAAAAATTATTCGTGTTATGCGTTTTCAACCTTACGTCGTTCAACTTCACTAAAGTGCCAACTGGCACAAACTTGGGCTTATAATTCAGGTCACATTATACGTTTTGATCTTGTAACGGGTTGTCTTATAGAGCGATATTTCCCCATGCCAAAAACGTTAAAACCAAGTTCGCCAAAAATGGTCTTATATATGGAGATCTTATAAGTGTCCTCCACTGTAATAACTTTCAANTGAGGTATTGGGTCAAAAATTATTCGTGTTATGCGTTTTCAACCTTACGTCGTTCAACTTCACTAAAGTGCCAGCTGGCACAAACTTGGGATTATAATTCAGGTCACATTATACGTTTTGATCTTGTAACGGGTTGTCTTATAGAGCGATATTTCCCCATGCCAAAAACATTAAAACCAAGTTCGCCAAAAATGGTCTTATATATGGAGATCTTATAAGTGTCCTCCACTGTAATAACTTTCAACTTATTTATTTACTAGGCACAAAAGTAAATTTTCTTTTCTCAGGAGCTTAATATTCCATTGCTTCCAATTTAAAATTACAATTCAGTACGTCAAATATAATTACTATCTTTATTACTTAAATTGTCATTTTGGATTGATTTGGTTTCGTTAATCGTTGTCAGAAACGGATTTTAATTTAACTTTTCTTCATTCTAGTTCTAACATGGTTGTTCTAGAGCCTTTAAATGTTTCTTCGTTTAAAAAATTATTTCATTTAAAGAAAGAGATTATATAGTTTTAAATGAGTTGTGGTATCGTGTCTTACTCCGCCCACCGATACCATTCTCCCTTCCCTCTTTCGGAGATAATACAGTTTTAAATGAGGATGGTATTGTATTGTGGCATCTCATCCGTATCGTAACGGGAGATACGATAAGACGTAAATATACGATACCACTCGACAGTTTAAAATGAAGAGGTGGTATCTCATTGTAGTATCTTACATCTTGGTGTCATAAAAATTGGTGTGATACTCGACACCAGCTGGTCAATTGCAGTTGAAATTAAATTAAAAATAAACAATTAATCTTCAAAACAAAGTTAAGTTTTTAAATTTTGTGTTGAGTGTAGCAGTCTGCAACACTGCAACTTGCAGAAAACCACATACTAGGGGTCTACAAATAGCTTGCGTGAATTTGCGTGAGATTGTGTAAGGTTCCTCTTTTACACAATCTCACTCAAGTGGGATGGGCTTAGTGACTCTAACCAACGAGAGAGGATACAATTTCGTAAAATCCCTCTCGGTTTTTACACAAGCACAATTTCACGTAAAAGAGGAACCTTATACAATCTCACGCAAATCCACGCACGCTATTGGTAGACACCTACTGTATTTGCTTTGGCATGTGGAATGGTAAAAGTGAAATACGATGCGGAGACAGATCTTCCTTCGTATCATCGATTTCTACGCAGGATACCACTCCATATCTCATGCCTTTGTATCATATCTCCGAAAGAGGGAAGGGAGAGTGGTATTGGTGGGCGGAATAAGATACGATATCACTACTCATTTCAACTGTCTAATAAGATATTACGGCATGAGATACAGAGTGGTATACTACGTAAGAATCGATACGGTACGGATGGAGATGCTCCTCCGTATCGTATCTCATTTTTCCTAATCCATCTTTCAAAACAAGGATAATGTTTGGTTTTCTGCCACACATCAACATGGAATTCAAAATTTTATTAGAACTTTTTTATTTTAAATGTNAACATGGAATTCAAAATTTTATTAGAACTTTTTTATTTAAAATTTTAATTGTTTATTTTAAAGTTAATTTTATTTGAAAATTGACCAGATGGTGTCGGTAATCACCAAGTTTATGTTTTCATCAACTGTGACCAATACATCCAAGGTAACCTTGCATTATTGACCAAGTTTTTGGAAATAGGTAAGACACTACGATGAGATACCACAGCTTAACTTAAAACTGTCTAGTGGTATCGTATATATACACTGTATCGTATCTACGTTACAATACGGATAAGGTACGACTATTAGATACCACTACTCATTAGTCAGTTTGGAATGAGTATAGTATGAGTATCGCAATCCCCAGAAGAGCGAAGGGATNAGATACCACTACTCATTAGTCAGTTTGGAATGAGTATAGTATGAGTATCGCAATCCCCAGAAGAGCGAAGGGATAGTGGTATATTAGTGGGCGGGAATCGTAATATGGGAACAAACGATACCTCACCACTCCGAGATACGATACCACCACTTATTTAAACTGTTTATTGTTTAAAGAAAGATTCAGCTTTTTTTATGTTTTTTATTTATAAATTCAGCTTGCTTAATTTTAACATGACATGAATCTGGCCAATTTTTTTGAATTGTATCNAGATACCACTACTCATTAGTCAGTTTGGAATGAGTATAGTATGAGTATCGCAATCCCCAGAAGAGCGAAGGGACAGTGGTATATTAGTGGGCGGGAATCGTAATATGGGAACAAACGATACCTCACCACTCCGAGATACGATACCACCACTTATTTAAACTGTCTATTGTTTAAAGAAAGATTCAGCTTTTTTTGTTTTTTATTTATAAATTCAGCTTGCTTAATTTTAACATGACATGAATCTGGCCAATTTTTTTGAATTGTATCNTGTTTTTTATTTATAAATTCAGCTTGCTTAATTTTAACATGACATGAATCTGGCCAATTTTTTTGAATTGTATCCTAAATGAAATTTTTGAAAATTCCATTAATTTTAGAAAGTTTACTCATAGTTTTATGAAAAACACCACATAAAATTGTTACAATACATGTTAATAAGAATAATAGGCTTCCGTTGTTATACAGCAAATTGAGCAAGGTTGTTCACGTTTAGTTGGTGATTCAAAGCGTATTTCACTTTTTCTTCCTGTACATGGTCTTTAAATAAGGATGGCTCAAGAAAATTCAGAATTGAAATTATGCCAATGCGCTTGCGATTTAAAAAATTTCCTCAATTCTGATTGGATTAATTTGGAAACTTAAATTTTTTGGTAAATTTCGTTTTAAATTCCCAACGTATTCTTACTTAAGTTCAAAATAGTAAAGAATTTAGAATGGGGAAAACAAAACTAAGCAGCAGTTTTAGGCTACATGCACATAGAGACGCGACAGCGAATTTTACATACGCGATGACGATTTTAGTAGTTGCGATTGACGCAAAAGCCTTCACATAGATTCGCCACGAGAGTTTTTTTCAATCGCGATGTGAGTTTTTAGATATTTTATTGTCCCTAGGAGCGATCCGCTCATATCTGTTCGAAACAGATATTTTTTGTGACGATACGCGATTTTGTAATAATGAGAGATGGTAAGTTGAAAAAAAAAAATCAAAGTATGACTCCTGTGTGTGTTTCCACCTCACTCAACAGAGAACCTGCCGACCCCTCTCTTTGCTACATTGTAACTTCTCTACTTTGTTACATTGTTTTGCATTGCTCATTTCTTCCAATGGAATATTTCAATCGCAATCGTAGCTGATGCTATGTGTAATTAAGCGCGATTGTCGATCCACAAAATCACCTACAAGTGAAAAGTTCTTACACGTGAAAAGGGTATAATCATAAATTTCATCCAAAATTCGCCCCAAAGCTTCACTCATAAATTTCTCCATGTCTGTGTAAAAACAATTTGTCCTCATCCTCCACACTTTGGGAATCATATATTCGGTCAGAACAAGGTGGGAGTATTATATGAATGGTATAACCTTTTCTTTATAGTGTTCTCCACGCCTCTGGCTCCCGAACTATTTCTGGTACTAGNATTATATGAATGGTATAACCTTTTCTTTATAGTGTTCTCCACGCCTCTGGCTCCCGAACTATTTCTGGTACTAGCTCTGAATGGTTTCCCAATTTTTGGAGCCAGAGCCTCCAAGAGTCAGCTCCCAAACTAGGGAGCCATGTTTGTCTAGCTTTCATTCATTCATACAGTCTTTTTAAATTCATTCAAAAAGCTGTGGTGAGGTAGTGACGTAGATGAATATGTAGGAATCATTTTCTCATCATCAGGATTCTGCAACTTAGCGGCAACAGAGGAAAAACCAGAGATAGCAACAACTCTCAACGTCCTCAGACAAACAAGAATGTTCTCTCTAAATTCAACGAAAAGGCTCATTGGCCTCAATTGTGAACTTAACAACGACGTGTACAGTTGGAATATGGGGCCACATACGCTGAGCAGCTTGAAAACGTCCAAGAATTATTCAAAAAACAGACTACAAATACCATACTCAACACCTAGATTCTTTGCCAGGCTGGAGACTCGAACAAGTTCGGAGATTCATAGTTTAGTTAAAAGTTCTTTTGAATTAAGCAAATGTAACTGAAAATAGATTCAACTAAATATGTAAAAAAACGAACAGAAAAATTTCTTCATTGAAGCTATTGACTTTTGAATTTCGAAAAATAACAGTTGCAGTCACAGTAATAAGAATTTAACCTCGTGAATTTTAAAAATTAACAAATTACAATCTTAAATAAAAAAACAAATTCAAATAAAACAAGGGTGCAGTCTCAATTTATGCAACCAGTAATGTAAGACTGGATTGTATGGCTACTAGACCTAAGCAGTTGCGCATATCTTCCAAAGTTGTTCCGTCTGGTACGCGTTGCAGGAGACTAATGTGATTAGAGACCTTGTTTCTCTTGTTTTCGGAACGAGACAAAGTGTTGAAGAGGATTGCTGAATTTGAAACTGGTTATTATGATCTCGAACTCCCTTGATTTTCCAAACTTGATCGAAAGATGTTTGTCGACAAATTGATGTCATTGCGAATCCGTCGGTTGAACTTGATAGACAGTACTCCTCGCCACGTCCGGCATAATTGAATATTGTGATTCCATTTGATACCAAACTATTATTCCTCAGGTATAGATTTTCATCTTTAGTAATGGTTGCTGTTCTGGAATTAGAAAATTGGATGTTAATTTTATAAAAATAATATTAATAAAAATTATTTAATTGAAAATTAATTATTTAAATTTATTCGATTACCCCCAGAAGCAATCATCGAGTAAAACTTTACTGGCATAGTGTCCAAAATTTCCAATCCGTAAACACTTGTTTGTTGAAAAATTATTAATGAATACGGACTTGGTTTTAGAAGTCGTGATGTTTTGTGAGGTAACAAATTGACAAATTTTCTGACTTTTTGCAGGACTGCACCCCAATATCTGGAGACATGTTACTAAAATCAAGGTATTCGGGACAAACTTCATAGCTAGATAGTATCTAACAACAAATTCTTCAAGATTTTCTGTAACGACTGTCAAGCAACACTTCACTACCTTCCTGGAAACGTAAAAAGTTTTAGCTTAGTTCTAATTAAGGTTAATTNAAGATTTTCTGTCACGACTGTCAAGCAACACTTCACTACCTTCCTGGAAACGTAAAAAGTTTTAGCTTAGTTCTAATTAAGGTTAATTATTAATTTTGACACAAAACTTTGTGGTTTTCTTAAAATATAATTATACTGCTCAACTTGTGAATGAGTGTAGTGTCGTACTGTAGTTGTAAGATAGAATTAAATTCAATAAATTATCCAAAACTTAAGTAAATACCAAAGGCGCAGATAAGCATAACATTAATTATGTAAGCAACGTCGTAAAACACAAATATCTCAGAATTACGTCATTAGTGCAATGAATAAAATTAACAATACATTAAAAGTTACGTGAACATTACCGAGTAGTGAGTATCTTATGACAAGGTTGACTTAATTATTTATAGAGTCTTCATAATAAAATAAATATAAGAAGACTCACTTACCCTTGGTTCATAAGTTAGTTATGATAGCTAATAACTTGAAAAATTTCAATAGCGTAAGCAGTAAAACTTGAATATTCTCAATGATTTCATCGAATTTTTCTAAAAATAGGTGAAAAATGGGCATAAGGCTACATGCACATAGAGATGCGACAGCGAATTTTACATACGCGATGACGATTTTAGTATTAGCGATTGACTCAAAAGCCTTCACATACAGTGCGTTCGAATAAGAAAGCGAACTTCTCGCGAAATAGTTTCACAAAAATATTATAAATTTAGATATGTTAGACTCGTGCACCTCTATTTTATTCACAAATAACTGTGAAATTGCTAAATGAAAAAGAGACTAAACCAGACCTGGAGAAATTTTTTCATGTTTGTTTTTGGATCATTGAGGTTTTGGGTATCTTAGTTCCAAACGTAATGATCACACCTTCCTGCTTCTTTTACCATAAAATATTAAATTTGATCGAAAGAGTTCAATAAATTTCAATTAGAAGTGAGATTAATTAAATTCTTTCGTTCAAATTTTAATTTGCGAATTGCGAAATCAATTCGCAAATAAAAATTTAAAACTCGTAATGCCAACACTTACTATTTTCAAAAGGTCACCCAAAAGTATTCAAAAACAAGGAACAACAAAGCTAAGAGTGAGTGAAATCACACGAAGGAATCAAACACAAACAAATCGAACAAAAACAATGGAGAAAATTTATAATGAAAACAAAGATTAATTTAAAGTTCGCGTACCATTCCGTAATAAATTTACTCACTGTCACCATAAATTGTTGGGCACTTTTTTAAAACATTCCCAATTTATCCACTTTATTATTGTGATTCGTTCACGGTTTCAGATTCCGCTTTGGTTGTGTTGACTTTGCTTTTATGAGTCATTAAATCGATCAAATTTATTTTTTGTCAACCATGGGATGAAATATTTCAAATTTGAATCTGAAATAAGAGAGGTACGAAATTTTACCTGACTGGACATGTTTTCGACGATTTTTTTTGTGCTTTGGTCACTTTCAAATAAAGTAAACTATCAAAGCAAAGATTTTCAGCAAGGTGAACCGTCAGCAGCTGCGCAAATGTCTGACTGACTATAAATTTTGAATTTTTTGTGATTTCATTGCGCGGGAAGTTCGCTTTCTTATTTGAACGCACTGTAGAGTCGCGACGAGAGTTTTTTCAATCGCGATGTGAGTTTTTAGATATTTTATCGTCCCTAGGAACGTGTGGGGATTTGAGCATAAGACTCAATCCCCACTAATGTACTCATAAATGAGACAGTAGACTCCTTACCTTGCAATGAATGACCAGGAAGGAGAGTTTCGGAGTTGTATTGAGTTTGAGAACAGGATTGCCCAACTAGGCTCTGTAGCACAAATGGTTAGTGCGTTGGGTCCGGAATACCCAAGACGTGGGATCATACCCCACCAGAGACCAAATTTTTGTGGCAATCCCTGTATCAAACTCAAAGTGGCGGGTCAGCCCCGCCACACATGGCGACCATCCGCGACNAGAGATGGTGAGTTGAAAAAAAAAAATCAAAGTATGACTCCTATTTGTGTTTCCACCTCACTCAACAGAGAACCTGCTGATCCCTCTTTCTCCTTTCTCTGCTTTGCTCCATTGTTTTGCATTAGCTTATGTCCAATCAAAACACATGTTTTGTGACGATGCGCCATTCTGTAATGCTGATAGATGGTGAATTGAGAAAAAAACTCGAGGGTTTTGACCCCTGTGTGTGTTTCTACCTGACTCAACACAGAACCTGCCGACCCTTCTCTTTGCTTCTCTGTTTTGTTACATTGTTTTGCATTACTCATTTCTTCCAATGGAATATTTCAATCGCAATCGTAGCTGATGCTATGTGTAATTAAGCGCGATTGAGTCCACGATTGCACATTCGTCTTTGTAACCGCGATTCAGAAAAATCGTTTCTAAAATTCGCTGTCGCGACTCTATGTGCATATACCCTTAGACAAAATAAATGACTTGACATTGTAAAACATTTAAAGTGGTCAACGACCTTTAGCTAAAACATTAGCTGGGAGTACTCCGGCATTATAATAAACAGGATGCTAAAATGAAAAATAATCCCTAGTTAACTTAAGTAATTAAAGCATGAATAATAGTTTTTACTTACGATCCAATACCAAAAATTACAAAAAATACATTAAAGCAAATATATGCAGATGTTTATTTGGGAATTGGTAGTCGAGAGCATGAAACATTACTAGCAGAAATCATAGCGGCCATTTTCTCCTCTTTCGAAAGTGAGAGTAATAATATAGTGTAAACTAAAATAATAATATTGACCTTCAATGAAGTGAAACATGATTTATTTTTGCTTTTTTCGGAAATAAAATAAAGTATTGGGTGTTAAAATTTGATCAGAATTTTTGAAAAATTTGTTAAGGAAACCCAGGCATTATCAAAATCCCGGGTTACAAAGTAAAGTTGNGGAAACCCAGGCATTATCAAAATCCCGGGTTACAAAGTAAAGTTGACCAATTGAGATGGAAATAATTACGAATGGCTGACACATTTTGTCAGGAATTTTGGAAAATACCCTAGGTAAATACTCGAATTCGGGGATTTATAAAATTTTCCGGCATAGAAACTAAACTTCACCAATTTGGATAAAAAAAATGATGGTTTGGCACTAAATTACGTCAGGAATTTTGGAAAATTATTCATTTAGGAGAATACCCGAATCNTTTTGCTTTTTTCGGAAATAAAATAAAGTATTGGGTGTTAAAATTTGATCAGAATTTTTGAAAAATTTGTTAATTTAGGAAACCCAGGTATTATCAAAATCCCGGGTTACAAAGTAAAGTTGACCAATTGAGATGGAAATAATTACGAATGGATGACACATTTTGTCAGGAATTTTGGAAAATACCCTAGGTAAATTCTCGAATTCGGGGATTTATAAAATTTTCCGGCATAGAAACTAAACTTCACCAATTTGGATGAAAAAAATGATGGTTTGGCACTAAATTACGTCAGGAATTTTGGAAAATTATTCATTTAGGAGAATACCCGAATCNAAAAAAATGATGGTTTGGCACTAAATTACGTCAGGAATTTTGGAAAATTATTCATTTAGGAGAATACCCGAATCCGGGTATTATAAAATTCTCCGGGTTAGAAACTAAACTTCACCAATTTGGATGAAAAAATTATGATTGAGTACCAGATTACGTCTGGAATTTTGGAAAATTATTCATATTAGAGAATACCCAAATCTGGGTGTTGTAAAATTCTCCGGGTTAGAAACTAAACTTCATCTATTTGGATGGAAAAAATTATGATTGGGCACTAAATTATTACTCTCACTTTGGAAGCAGGGGGAAATGGCCGCCATGATTTCCGCTAGTAATGTTTATTGGTCAAGAGAGATCTTCGAAGTTACAGAGGTGTAGGTGCAATACCCAAAAAGAAGTAGATAAGTATCCGCCCTCTGATCATAAGGAGGGTGACGCTGAGTTCTGTAATGCTGAGCAGAGGAGTAAAGTTAGCGTCACACTCCTTATGAAGATCTCGATTACCAATTCCCTAAGAATTCTGTGTTACTAGTGAAAGCCAGTTCAAATGATCAGTATTCTGTTTATTGTTGCATATGAAAGAATAGCCATATGACAATTAATTCTGATACATACGCTTATCCTTTACTGTNTTCTGTTTATTGTTGCATATGAAAGAATAGCCATATGACAATTAATTCTGATACATACGCTTATCCTTTACTGTTGTCTCAGAATCATGTTCGTAAACAGTTGACCTTCAATAAATCATAACGTTTGACTTTCATTCTAGAGACCTGGTTCTTTACACGTGTTTCCCTACTTTTTCATGTTCTTTCATAAAATCAAANTTCTGTTTATTGTTGCATATGAAAGAATAGCCATATGACAATTAATTCTGATACATACGCTTATCCTTTACTGCTGTCTCAGAATCATGTTCGTAAACAGTTGACCTTCAATAAATCATAACTTTTGACTTTCATTCTAGAGACCTGGTTCTTTACACGTGTTTCCCTACTTTTTCATGTTCTTTCATAAAATCAAAAGATTTGACCCGAAAAAAATTTACTTGACGAGATACGCTGGACATAATTATAAAAGAGTTACTTTCTCCAGCAAACCGCACGGGCCAAAAGTAACTTCCATTCGTTTTAGAATTAATCTTCCATTCCATAGAATCTTCCATACGTTTTAGTACTATTAATCTTCCATATTAATCTTCCATAGAATTTAGATTTAACTTCCATTCGTTTTAGTACTGTATTACAAGTAGGAGTTTCGGCCTCACATCTTAAAGATTTCTAGTACATGTTAATTCATAATTGAAAAAATTTGTCACTCTATCGTAAGAAAAATTACTAATAAATTTGTATAATTTTTTGAGCATGGGTCTTCAGTATTGTAAAGTAAATCCTGTCGAAATGTAACAAGTTGGCTAGCTAAATCATTCGGAAATCTACTATTATGAAAGGTTAGTCAGTTACAAAAATTACAAACAAATTTTCACAACCGCTTAGGCGTGGTTGAGACTTGGTTCGCTCTAATATATTTTCCGTGACAAAGGCTTATAAATTTATATTTTTCAGTTTAGTAAATATTTTCATGATTAACCAATTCCTTTGTTAACTTTCGGACCTAAATAANCGTGACAAAGGCTTATAAATTTATATTTTTCAGTTTAGTAAATATTTTCATGATTAACCAATTCCTTTGTTAACGTTCGGACCTATATAATACTTGAAGTGTCACGGAAAAGATTTTATAGACAAATCTTTTCTTAGCCTTACGGCTATTACAAATTAGAGTTAGATAAAATTGATTGATTTTTCGAATCAATTAATTTCCTGTTACTCTAATTATATATTTCCACTCAAGGTGTCACTTTTTACAACAGCGGTAAAAGCTACCAGTTTCGTTGGAGGTGGAGTCCTCGCTTGCTCCATCTTGGGAACCATTCTTGGTAAGTTTTTCTAATTTAAATTTTATTTTATTTATTTAACAAATTTTAATATTTTAATTTTATTTTTAGGAGCTGTGGTGAAGGTCCTCAAGACGATCCTCCTACCCTTCCGGATTGGCTATGGCGGGAGAACCCAGAATCGTGGAGGTTTTTGTTGACAGCGGGAGTAGAAATGACTGATTAGTGGTAGATTCGGAAGGGTAGGGGAGCGAGAAGATATCGTTTGAATTTCTTATATATTATTTAACCCCTAGCTAATACATATTAAGCATTCCAATTCAGCAGTTGTTTAATTTAAAATTCGGAGCTCTAAAAAAATGTAAAATTCGTGTATTCACAAAGATATTAGTTAGGGGGTTAAATTTAAATTGAAAGAATCGGAGAAAAAAATCATTTCTTTCCTGCGCCCACCATTCACGACACGTTCCACCCAATCCGCTCTCAAGTAACATCACAACTCTTCAATCCCAACTCTCCAGCCATACAACATTCCCACCTCATCGAGTGAGAATGCATAACTGCAATACTAAAAAAAACATTTAAAAAATTTAATGAAAAAACACAATTAAATTATTATTTATTAATATTGAGACGGTGGCTCTTTATAATTAGTTAATCTGCAGACAGATTCTGCAGACAACGTAATTTATAAAAGTTTCATAACAAAAGTTATGGTGATTATTCCATCGATANTCCGCTCTCAAGTAACATCACAACTCTTCAATCCCAACTCTCCAGCCATACAACATTCCCACCTCATCGAGTGGGAATGCATAACTGATATACTAAAAAAAAAACATTTAAAAAATTTAATGAAAAAACACAATTAAATTATTATTTATTAATATTGAGACGGTGGCTCTTTATAATTAGTTAACCCGGAATGTACCAGTCGGTTTCAAAAGTTAAATTTTCGGCATTAAACGTGAATTAAAAAAAAATCTATGGACCGATTGATCTGGGGCTCCGAATCTTCTTAAATTAAGTAATCAGGAATGTATTGGAAAAGATTTTATGGTAATTGGTTTAATAGTTCTTGAGTTATTAAGGATAACGTGTCCGAAAATGGAAAAAAATGGCAACTTATTCCAACAATGACCAGTGGTGTAAAAAATGAAATGGGGAAAAATAGGGAAAGATGGCAACATCCTATACCTGTGGTTTCAAAAGTGAAATACAATGTTGCCAAATTATTTCTCAAGCAAAGGTAGGGGCATTTGATGGTGTGGGTTGATATTGCAACAATGCAATTTCAAAAGGTCACCCACAGGGAGACCTATCAATATCATTGCATTATTTCAAAAGTTACACTTCCGGTAAGCGAAAGTCCGTTGCCGACTGGTACATTCCGGGTTAACAGACAGATTCTGCAGACAACGTAATTTATAAAAGTTTCATAACAAAAGTTATGGTGATTATTCCATCGATAAGGCGGAACAAAACTGTTTTGCGATTGGATAGGATATTTGTATCATTTTCGATCAGTTCGCCAAGACCTCTTCTCTCTTCCCAAGGCCAATTCGAAGTACGCAAATGATGCCCAACTCTGAGGGTGAGATGGGACGTTCTTCCATTTTATTTATGGGGGATCCCAACTGTCAGTCAGAGGAATAATAAAAGAAGTTAAGTTTCCACCAGCATTATGTTGTTGGTGGAACAACGCGTTAAACAGTAATCTGGTATTGTAATCTTTTGTACACTCAAAAAAAAACTTTACGAATAATCTTTTCAATATCAAAGTCTGAAAATCAAGAATTCTGAAAACGCAACAGTGGAGAATCATCAATAAGAATCTTTGCTTGATTAATGCTTTGTATACTTGTTTCATTGATTGCTATCTATCTAAGTTAAATGTGTAGAAGATTGTGGAGATTAGATGTCGCTGGTTGGCTGATTGGTGAATATGTGGCGAAGTGTGGTTTATGAGTCTGATTGACTTTGTATAACAATCATTGCGTAATCCTTGTCTGTGTAAGCAAAATACAAAGGAAATAAATTTTCTAGTTGAATTAACAATTAAAATTGTGGTCAGTGACTCCGAAAAAGCAGATAAATGTTATTATTTATACCAGTGGTAAACAATGGTAAATAATGGTAAATGAAGGTAGTTAGTGGTAAATAATAGTAAATACACTGGTCCACAGGTTCTTAAGACCACTGCAAGCTACTTTTGACCCATGCTCTTTGCTGGGCAAGGAGTGGATTGAAGATTTTGTGGAGTATATCTTCTGCACAAAATTTTTTCTGGTTAAACTCTTAACAGTTTCAGAAAGACCATTGAAAAGTAACATTTGACTTCAAGAAAATCAATTCTTTATGATCACTAGGAAAGAATTTGATTTTTTGTAAATTAAAAATTTTAAACAATTTTGTGAGACGATGTACTAATAAGAGATGGGTGTTTGAAAACAAAATACAAAATTTTAATTTTCCAAACAACATAACTTCTGAAACATTGATGATAGAGATTTGATTTTTTCAACTTCGAATCGAGTCTTTTTTCTCATTTTGTCCACAAAATGGCTGTCTTGCTCACTAATGAAAAATTCCCTTAAAAAAATCTTATGTTATAGTACCGATGATTTATACGACTTTTTTTGCTCTAATGTTTCGATGTTGGTGTATGCTATTGCGAGTTAATCATTTAAATAATTTTTGCATATCCGAGCAAGGTAAAACTCTTCTACCGAAGCCTCCGGTCAGCGACTAGAGTCCGAAGGTTCGGCTGCGGCACATTTTTGGTCGGAGACTCCGACATCTCCAATTCTTTCTATTATTTACCACTTACTACCGGAGATGGATGGATGGCATGTCACCTGTTGTCGTTACCCCGAAAATTTCGAGAGCAATTTTTGGTAATACTTACCTCAAATTTTCGGAGTATGGATTTTTCAAATTTAGTTGATCAAGTTATGCGGAATTCGAACAAGAAAGAACATGACATTCATATTCCCTGTTCCAGTAATGTTTATTTTATGGCATGCCCTTGTTTATATAGTATACTGTTTGGGGATCTGCCAGATCCCACTTTTTGAAAATTTAATTTATTGTTTCCCATTCTCACCAGCAGCCTCGCACCTTGCACAACATACACGCACCCACAGTAGATGGGCAAAATTCCAAGAATTAATTTTAAATTCATATTACAATTTCCTTATTACAAATTGGGAATAAGAAAATTTAATGTCTATTCGGAAACGCAGAACACCTCGTTTACTTTATCTGAACAGATTACGATTTAAATCGTAATCTGAGTATCCTGATAATCCATAAAATGTAATTGTCAAATCTAATTTTTTATCCAACAGAGAAGAGTCATTTTGCAGAAGCAATAATCCTTAGGAAAATTGGAGATTTCAAGCAACCGGAACAACATGGCACCTGATTCATTTAGTTCACATTTACGCTAACGAGCAGCCGAAATAATTGACATTTGAAATTGTTCTGTATTTGTTTGAAACAATTTTCACTAATAACCTCAGCTTGGTGGGAGATTAAATATAAATACAACCAAAAAATTCAAAAAATATTTTCAAAACGGGCACAAAAACAGAATTAAAAAACTGGGAATTAACGCACATTTTTGAGTAACTGTTTTCCTAGTACGGAATCAAGAAAATTATGCCAACAAGATTAAACTATTCAACTGAAACTAAAATTAATAAATTAAAAACATGGAAAATTCAAAAAGTTCCGCGTTTTTTTTTTAGTTTAAACCCAATTATTTTTTTAGGGAAATACAGTTCAGATAAAGTAAACGAGGTGCACTTTGTTTCCGAATAGACATTAAATTTTCTTATTCCCAATTTGTAATAAGGAAATTGTAATATGCATTTAAAATTAATTCTTGGAATTTTGCCCATCTACTGTGGGTGCGTGTATGCTGTGCATGTTACGAGGCTGCTGGTGAGAATGGGAAAAAATAAATTAAATTCTCAAAAAGTGGGATCTGGTAAATCCCCCCACAACAGATACCGAATTATTTAGCTAAGTTTGCAATTTTTTAGGCACCAGTGTCGGATTAGTTTTTAAAATAATGTATCAAAAAAGTAAATTGGCGGGCGCCGAAGGAGCGAGCCGACCGCAATTTTTCTCCCCAACCCGTCACCCCGCTCGAAAATACCCATCCATCCACCTCTGCTTACCACTATTTAAGATTAAATTACTACTGTAGAACCAAAAATGTAAATAACCCTGAGCACTTTCACCAACTCGTTTCCCACCAAAATTTCAGTGCCGGCAAAGAATAATGTAACTGACAACTTGGGCAGCTTTTGTAAATTAGTTTAATTTATTTATAGCATTAAAATTTCATATAATTTCATCTACTAATGATCGCCTCCACTAACAATTTCAGTCTTTGGAATTGAATAATTGCTTAATTAGCGAAACTGGTTACAATATTTAGTTTAAAGAATTTTTTTTTACACAAAATTCTCAAAGCTTACTCTGAGTTACAAACATTTCAGCCTTTATTTTGCAATCATCTGCCAGGAGTGTTTTCGCGGTGCAAAATGAATCTAGAACATGTTCGAATCTAGAATATTTCGTTCCAGAAACGCTCAAATTAATTTAATATTTAGCTCAAAAAGGGTGACCGGTAGCAATAAAATTTTATAATTATATTAACTAAAATTGATTGTTTCTTCGACTAAACACTTTACTGCACACCATACTATAAAAAGAAGTGCAGTCGCTCACTCTGAGAAGCCATTGAATTAATTTGGGGCATTTGGAAAGAAATTAAAATTAAAATTAGAACTTACTGAACAAAACTATTCAGAACTAAAACTTTTTGATTTAAGATAAGCTTTGTAAAAATTTTTTGAAAGTTCTCCTAATTAAAACTGATTTTTTAAATCTAAAATTCTTTAATTGCTAGTTCACTACTTTGATTAAGCAAACTTTGCCAAATTTTAATGCTATAAATAAATTTAACAAACTTTTCGAAACCTGCCCATTGCTGGTTGCCGGCACTGAAATTTTGGCGGGAAACGAGTTGGTGAAAGCGCTCAGGGTTTTTCCATTTTTGGTTCTACAGTAGGTAGTTATCGTTATTTACCACCTCTTATATAACAGTTCGGAATACTGATTGATTATAGTAAGCAGTATACTAGTGATTACCAGGTGCCACTAAGACTTCGTGCTTCTTTGTTCGTAACCGAATAAATGATAGGTCGTTAGTATTATCCATTTCTTTTATCATTGCTCGTGCTTTGTCTATTATAAGTTGCATCTCTCCAGCATATTGCAGACTGACTGTATTATCTATTGTTGACTTTATCGGAACTCCTGAAACAAACCATAGTAAATCCATGAATACTGAAGATGTGTTTAAAAATTCATCTCAAATTTATTCATAACTAACCGTCAGCATTGATGACCAATACACCCACAACACCTTTATGGTTCACCAGCCGTTTGATGTACTCGTCAATCTCATTCGACTGTTGAAAGAATCGAAACAAAGTTTGCTTATTTAACATGTAAATTCAACTCATACTTAACTGTTACCATTCGAAGAAAGGCAAAGGGCAGCCTTCAATTGCAACGTCTCCGAAGTCAGAGTTAAGTACCGTCCGCCGATTGTTATCAGCTCTTATAACTGGCATCCCGTTGTGCTAGTGTTGTTTAGGTTCTTACGTGAGGTTGTTTCGTTAGGATCCAATGGACTGATATTATAAGAACCAACTAAACTTTACGTTGCGTGTGCGTAAATTTTCACGGACTGACTAAAAAACTTACCAGTAAAGTTGACCGAACTCCTTACCNTTAGGATCCAATGGACTGATATTATAAGAACCAACTAAACTTTACGTTGCGTGTGCGTAAATTTTCACGGACTGACTAAAAAACTTACCAGTAAAGTTGACCGAACTCCTTACCACAAGTAAAACATTAAACTTCTTCTTGAGACGTGGAAACGCCTGTTTCTGGTTCACTTTCACTGCCGAGAGTGATAACTAAGATTACACAGCATGGTTCAGCCACCAATTGGTTAATACGGTTGGATTCTACCAACGGGGCAGCAGTAAATTTTTCTAAGNGTTATTTTTAGTGTTAGTGTTGGTGTTAGTTAGTGTTATAGAGGAATGTGTGCCGGAAAAGTAAAAGTCAGCCGCAGAAAAACAAAAAACAATTACTCCTGCCCCTTTGGTAGAATTCAACCGTATTAACCAATTGGTGGCTGAACTATGCTGTGTACGCTTAGTTATCACTCTCGCCAGTGAAAGTGAACCAGAAACAGACGTTTCCACGTCTGAAGAAGCAGTTTAATGTTTTAGTTATGGTAAGGAGTTCGGTCAACTTTACTGGTAAGTTTTTTTAGTCAGTCCGTGAAAATTTACGCACACGCAACGTAAAGTTTAGTTGGTTCTATTACAATCAGCAGCAGGTACTTTACTCCGACCTTCCCACACCTCGGTACACATACAGCATTGAAAGTTGATTGGTTGCAACGCCTAAACTACGCAGTACTTAAATGACATATTACCATTTTCGAGGTTTCCTGATTTAGATGCCACAACTTCATCAATTTGAATGAAACTTCGTCCTTCAGTACTTGGGGAACTTTACAGTACAGTCCGTTCAGTTCAGTCTCCGTATTAATTTACGAGACGACAATTATTTCTTTAACCCCAATAATGTGATTCCTCACCACTCTGGGTGACACGGAATAGGTGGGAACATGAACAATTACTCTATTCCTTTGCGGATTATTCGTACGTCGCACACTCACTCGTCTATTACTGGCAAATTTAAACANTTCATCAATTTGAATGAAACTTCGTCCTTCAGTACTTGGGGAACTTTACAGTACAGTCCGTTCAGTTCAGTCTCCGTATAATTTACGAGACGACAATTATTTCTTTAACCCCAATAATGTGATTCCTCACCACCCTGGGTGACACGGAATAGGTGGGAACATGAACAATTACTCTATTCCTTTGCGGATTATTCGCACGTCGCACACTCACTCGTCTATTACTGACAAATTTAAATATGCGAAACAATGTATCCCATTCCCATAACTCGCAGATCGAAGATATCCCGTAGTTTTCGATATTCAAACTTCAAATAATTCAAGTGATGCTGCCGATTGAACTGCCTCAAAACTGGTTTTGATTTGCAACACGAAGTTTCATCTTGTCTTGGTTAGAAACCGAACTTAAACTTATCAGTGCACGACGTTTAAGAACATTCGGGTTGTAAGGGCAGAGTTTTGAGTTAATATGCACATTTTGCTAAAAGTGAGAATGACCTAGTGAGAATAAGCCAATACAAATCATAATTATGAACTGGCTAAAGGCAAATTGACTTTCAGTGACCAAAAATTAAAAAAAAAAGTGATGATTTGGAAAAAAAAAATGAAAAATTAGGGGAAAAGTGGAAGGATTTAGGAAAAAAGTTGAGCGATTGAGCCATGGCTCACAAGTTTCGCTGAGCTGGCTCATGAGCTANAATAAGCCAATACAAATCATAATTATGAACTGGCTAAAGGCAAATTGACTTTCAGTGACCAAAAATTACGAAAATTAAAAAAAAAAAGTGATGATTTGGAAGAAAAAAAATGAAAAATTAGGGGAAAAGTGGAAGCATTTAGGAAAACAGTTGAGCGATTGAGCCATGGCTCACAAGTTTCGTTGAGCTGGCTCATGAGCCATGGCTCTGGCTCAAAATTACTACATGAGCCAGAGCCATGCACTGGCTCTGGCTCAGAAATTTTTGTGAGCCAGCTCGAGCCAGAGCCAGAGCCATTGAGCCAGCTCATGAGCCAGAGCCATGCGGCACACTAATCCAATGTAGGGTAGCGAATGACTGACTCAGTGACTCTGAGTCACGTGACTCTGACTCATCGATTTCTCGCAGTGACTGGTTTTGGGTGACTCAGAGAGAAATAGAAATAGTCACGACTCAGAGTCACTGAGTCGTGACTCTTAGTCACCTGACTAGTGACTGTGCCTTTCAAAAGTGACTCTGAGTCATGACTCCCAAGCAACAAAGCGTTACTCCTTACATCTTGTTTTTTTGTACTACCAAATTCTTTTCAACTCCCGCAACACACAACACATCTGAGAGTGGGCCTCAAATAAGTATCAGGAATACCTGAGGAAACCTCTGTTGCTTTATTTTGATGCTTTAGGACAAGATAATGGCATCTATTTGCTAGACGGCGCAAGGTATCACACTTTCAGCTGTACTATGAACTTTCTCCAACACATTAATATCCCACTTATGATTTGGCCATCGTGTTCTCGGGACCTGAACTCAATAGTGAACGTTTAGGGAGTCATGGCTAGACAGATGTATTCGAATTGAAAACAATATAATTCATTGGAAGAGCTTAGAACGGCGGAGAAAGCAAACTGGGAAGGAATCCGAGTCATTGTCTTTATCGCTACCAAATCGAGTTTTCTAAGTTATTTCGGCCAAAGGATGATGTATTAATTATTAAGTAAAAAAACTGAGTCCGATACGTTGTTTAAATCCAACGTTTTACGCAAATTAAAGCAACTCGGCTATTAATATTTTGCGCTTTATCCACTTTCATTTTTACTTTCTCTTGTTTATTTTGGATACGGGTTGCCCTAGGTGTCTGAGATTTGAGAGGTTATTTCTCACCTTATTAGGTACCTCTGACGTTAATTTCACCTTGACAGATTGAATACTTCAGCAATTATCCCAAAAAGCATCCCCTCGGCTAATGATATTTTGACTAGTGTAAATATTAAACTTGTAGGTACAGGGTGAGTAATCTTTTTTAGTACCCTAGAAAGCATGCTTTCACATGACGTCATTTTTCCATGTCACCGCGAGGGAGTTTTATATTAAAATTGACAGTCGGCTATGGCAGAATATTGAAAGAAATAACCAAAAGCAACGAGTGGGTGGGATTAAGATTGAAATAAGNGTAATCTTTTTTAGTACCCTAGAAAGCATGCTTTCACATGACGTCATTTTTCCATGTCACCGCGAGGGAGTTTTATATTAAAATTGACAGTCGGCTACGGCAGAATATTGAAAGAAATAACCAAAAGCAACGTGTGGGTGGGATGAAGATTGAAATAAGAAATGAGAGTGTGGCATATGCTTCGTAAGTAGTCTTCACTTTTTGTCTCAATTGAATTCAAAAAGTGAAGACTTACTTAAGCAGCATAGTGCAGCAGGGTTATCCCTGGACTTGGTTTTTATTCTCATTTAGAGACCAATTAGAATTACAGAATGGCGGATCGCCACAACAATAAAGCACAGAAACAGANTTTTATTCTCATTTAAAGACCAATTAGAATTACAGAATGGCGGATCGCCACAACAATAAAGCACAGAAACAGAGAGTGAGAAGGTCGGCAGTTTCTGTTGAGCGAGGTGGAGTAGAGGTCCCAAGTAGTAGATATCCGAGTAGATATCCCCGAGTAGATATCCCAAGGTATCATACCCCATTTTCCACTTTCACTTCATTCTCTCAACTAACCACCTACCTCTCGCCATCGCCATTACAGGATCCCCTTTACTAAAAAATAATACTTTTGATTTAATAGCCGTAAATATTCCAAGCAACCACATAGATTGGGCGGAGCTAAGGTAAAAGTGGAGAAAGAGTGTACTAAAAAAGATTACTCACCCTGTACTGTGGAACCANACTAAAAAATAATACTTTTGATTTAATATCCGTAAATATTCCAAGCAACCACATAGATTGGGCGGAGCTAAGGTAAAAGTGGAGAAAGAGTGTACTAAAAAAGATTACTCACCCTGTACTGTGGAACCAAAAATTAAAAAAACCGAAAACTTTCACCAGCATAATTCCCGCCAAAATTTCAGTGCCGTCAACCAGTAATGTAACCGACGACTAAATTGTATAAATTTATTGATAACATTATAATTTCGTATAAATTCATTCACTAATGATCTCCTCTGCTAACAATTTTAGTGCTTTGAAATGAATATTTGCACAATCAATTCATAAAGTAGGGTTTAACGTATTTTAGAATAAAAACTCTAGTTTAACTGTTAATTTAAGACGTTAAGTTATGCAAATGCATTCTAGCGTTGACTAAATGCTCAATTGCGTTTTCATTCCGTGCCGAGTTGGCTTTGTGACTTCCCCACGCGTGTTGTGACGGTTCCATCAGCATGACCAAAATAGATTTGGTTAGCCATTCCAACGAAGAGTCCAGTTTCTAGAATCCCTTCAAAACAAAATTCTTTTTCAATAACCATTGGAAACGTTTGCCGTGAAATTTTACTTAGCTTAAGTTTACCTGGAATAGTTTTCAGCAAGGCGTTGAGTGATTTAGGTGTGTATATTTCCTGTGTACTGAAAATGTTACTGATTTGAAAATCGACAATGAAGTTACCGCTGTCAGTCACCACTGGACCCATTTTCTTAACAGCGAGTCGAAGAGCAGCCAATTTATTCCCACTGGTTCCATCAAATGAATTTCCCAACAAATTCAATTTATTCAAAACAACACACCATCCTCGTTGTGAGACTTCAAGAGGAATCCCTTTCTTCCATTTTTCACCAAGAAATTTGGAATCCTTTCTAAAAGGGAATTAGACTGATTATGCAACTTAAAATTTTTTAAAGCAAAATTCGCATATCTCACGTGTAGTCTGCGATAATAATTAATTTGCGAGAAGCTGAAGCAACAATTTTTTCTTGCAGATGACATCCTCCACCTCCTTTAATCAAATTCAGCTCCTCGTCGCACTCATCGCAACCATCAATAGTCACGTCAATCTAAAGTTCACAATATTTCAAGGTTATTCATAATTTCGTAAACTTGATTATTCTTAGTAGCCTACGCCTGAATTATGTGGGTGTTCTAATAGTTTAGACTATCTGTATGTCAAAAAAGTGTTGTTTTTCTCTCTTTCAGTTGTTTTTATTGACAGATTAGAATTTAACTTTCTCCAGCTACCTTTTTGTTGGAACATTGTGTGCAACTTCCACAGAATTGATCCTTCACATTGACCAAGGAAAGACCCGAATGAATTATACATTTACGTACTATGTACCTATACGAATCTTGAAAGTCTCTATCTGCTTTTGTTGAATTTGAACAATTGTTAAAAAATAACGTAAAAAAGTAGCTTTTTTCAAAATCAACAAAAATTTGTGTGTTGTAAACCGTATACCTATTTGGGTCCCTGCGCACTCTCATAAGATGGTATTTTTGAACCTAAAAAGAATTTAAGTGCAATACAGTTAAGGTTCAAAAATACAAACGAATAGGGTGGCTGGTGAGCAAAAAGTTCTCTTTAATGATAAGCAAGGGTGCCGTTTCTATGAATTTGCATTTGCGTAATCGCAGCGAAACAACACTAATTGGTGATACTTAGGATCTTCACGAATTATGAAAAATGGAACCGATTAACGCAATGTTATTTCGCATAATAACGCATAATCACAACGGAAACGCATAATTTATTTTGCGACTCACTTTTACAGTTTTTACCACATTTTGTACCATCGTGAGAGGAAATTGTTGTTCGAATACCAACAAATAGACTACCCTAATTCGCGGTGTATAATCCATCCTCGTCTATTATCCGCAGACTTTTAGCCCCAAAAGTTTATTGTACAGTCCGCCCTCGCTGATAATCCGCATTTTTTTGTTTTATTTTAATTTTTGTTAAATATTAGTTAAAAATTAGTGTAAGTAAACATCAAAAATGAACTCAAAAGTCAAGAAAACTTCTCAACGAAAGCAATTCGAACACTTCACCTGTCTACGAGTCTGAAATTTCAAACTCGGAAGTAATGGAGATTGATTATAAAGAAGTTTCAACCAATCAAATGGAAGTCGACTCCGATTCGGAAAATGAGCTAATCGGTGATGAATTTGACGAATGGGATGACTAAATTAACCAAAACTAATTTTTGCGTTTAAATATTTTTCCAATAATTTTCAATGAAATGTGGATATTAGATAATCCGCCCTCGTTTATAACCCGCACCGCCATTTTTTGCCAGAATAAGAGTCAAAATCGTTAGATAATCCGCAGATTATCCAACGATTATACACAGAGAATTAGGGTATTTATATTAATCGAAAACATTTAAAAAAAATTTTTTCGAAAATTTTGCTAAATTCAGCGACATCTGGGTGTTTCTTTTCGGGAAACCTAAATTCTTTAAATTCATGGCTCTAATTCAACTAATAATCGATATCCGTCTTGCTCATGTATACGGACACAAATCCTTATAAAGATTTTGATGCTCATCAGAAAGCCAATATAAGCTAATCAATCACCGCAAATAATATCGCATATTTTTTTTTGTTATGCCGCATAATTTTTTTAAATTTCGCGCATAAAAAAGGCGTCCTTGATAATAAGCAATTACCAAGATTCAAAAAATTATTGCTTTATTGGACAAACCTGAAATCTAGGACTGGATAAACTTATAGATTCACAGTTAGATTCTAGTATTCTGCCACGATAATGCGCCTTCATCGTTGACATATTTTAATATGCATTTTTTATTTCGGTTGCATTCTGACTATGATTATTTGACCCTGTAAGGATTCCCTCTCATTTTCAGCCATGAAATCGGGAGTTTTGCGCTTTAGAAAAGTGTGAAGACTCAATTCTTTTTGGGAGCATAGTGCCTATGAAGTTTAGCTTATGCCTTTGGTTTGTTTTATATAAGGGTTCCTTTATTTTAAAGTATTTATGATTGCGTGTGCTCCTCCCTTTGCTCAGTTTATAAAATGGTTTCTACAACCGACATTAGGGGTTTTTTCTAAGGCTGCAGCTTTTGCAGCGAATTTCAAAAACTTTCTATCGGTGTTCAGCCCCTTTGTTTCAACGGCTTTGTTGCCGTTCATACCACACCTACTTAGTTGATGCTGCAAGTACCTACGGTGATGGATACTTACCGCCACCCATGGTTAATACCACAGTGACCTATAGTTACTAACCTAGCTATTAGTCATTTTTCTCAGCTTTACTCTTTTCACGATATGGTTTAGGCAGCCAACTGGTGGCTTACCGTTGCTGTGATTTATTTGCTTTAAAGTTTAAACATAATTACCTCCGTGTGAGCTTCTAGATCCGTCAACGCCAAATTATGATCGATTATAAGATTTTTGGCTTGGAATGATGTAGGAATGCATACTATTCTCAAATTTTCCGCTTTCACGCGTTGAGCTAAATTTCAGATTTTGGTATAAATAAAAATTATTTACACAGTAAGCTTGATTATCGCCTGCGCTCAATCAACTTTTTTTTACCGATTCTGTCAACAGCATACACCACAGTACTTCCGCTTCCTATTCCAATAACTTGGTTGTCCTGAAATAATAAATAAGTGTTATAAATATTGAGTTATATTTTTGTGATATGATATATTTGTCATAGATAATTTATCAGAAGTTAAAGACATAACCTTATCATAGCCAGTTTAGATTAATTCCTCATAGCAACCTTGAGAAAGCTTATATATGTCACAGATACAATACAGTAGCTATATGTCTAACGCATCAATAACCCTTTCCTCTTAAGCTTGACGTCTTTGCAAACCTTTTCAATTGGGTTTAGATATTGGATTGAAACTTAAAGTATTGAATAAGTATTCTCAACGTTATTAATATTTTTATGTTTTAGGTTAATTTGTAATTTTTGATTAGAATTCTTGTACCTCAGAGTTACATATATTCTGCTGATTGTTTTTCTAATTAGTATTTCTGTTTTCAAGATTTCTCTGGTGTAACTTTTTACTCTATAAAATACAAATGTTGAGAATATAAATTAATATTCTTTTTTTTTTTGTTGAGTTTGCATCAATTCATGCTAATAAACCAATTCAATTTATGTGGAATAATTTCCCTAGTTGCATTTCATTCAAAATATTGTCTTTGAGCCAGAGAGAATGGAAAACCTCCCTTTTGCCGAACTTTGGCCATTGGTACAACGTAATGGTGCATCCCTATCTCCGAGTGGCCTCGACTTTACCTCCTTAAGTTTAACCTATTCGATTTTGCCAAAGGAAATTCATTCAAACTATCAAATGAACGCAGTAATCGACATGATTCGGATGACATCGACTTCATCTCGTTGCAGAGAATACTTAGGGAAATAATTTCACTACCTTTCACCTTAACCAAAAGTAGCCTCCGCTACTTGAAGTGACACCTGCGCTAACCTGCACATGCTCATCTACTGCTTGAAAGGCTGCTAACTGCTTCGACTTTTCGAAATTGGCTTGTGTACTCATGTTGAAATGTGGTAATGAGATTCGGTTTCTAGATGACCAAGTCAGTAGAAAGTGATTTTTAAACTGAAAACCTGTAAAAAGTAAGACGCATCCTTCAAAAGATTTACTAATCTATTCTTTAGGAGACTATTTGTTAGATCCTTACGTGTTAACCCTAATATTTGCTTAGGAAGCCAGAGCGAAATTATCATTTAACTTTTATGTAGCCTGGTAAGTTTCACAGTTTTAAGCACCGCTGCTAAACTGCTGATCTGCTTATCATCTATCGGCTGTTCGGCAGAGAATGGTAAATTTTCTTTCTCTGACTGGAGAATTAAAGTCGTGGCCACCTAAACTTACTGTATTACATTACGTAGATGGGCATATTCTTTTGAAGACTTTTAAAAAGTTTTTCATAAATACAATTTAAATGCACTAACGACACTAATTTTGGGAAATAAATATCTTAAACTTACTAAACTATTTATTATAGAAACATATTATAATTCCCATTTATTGTTTTTCCATTTAAATTCGATCATATCAGATTGAGTTCGACTTTGTTTATTCAAATTTGAGAGATTTCAGTCGATCAAATGAAATTCAATCCAGATTTAATTTGATTATCAAAAACGAACAAATCAAATTAAATCAGGCTTTGTTTGATTGTAATCAAGTAAATCAGAAGTAAGGCTTAGATTTGATTGATTCTGATGAATCAAATACAAAAAAAAAGTTATTCAAACTTTATCAATTTCAACCACTCAATTCATATTCAATTTGATTCCATTGATTTTCATTTGACTAATTTCGCTCCATCAAACCAAAATGACTGAAAACTAATCTTGATTTCTTTGATTTTAATCCATAGAAAGTTAATTTATTTTAAATACTAGGGGTCTACCTTTTTAGTTTCACACTTTCACAGATGACTTTATTGCACACTTTTATGTTGAAGCGCGCATGAGTGTGAAGCCACAGCGGGTGAGACCTTATACCCTTCACACTTGAAAATATTTCAACTCTTTCTGTACTAAGTGTGCAAAAGTGTGAAGAGGAATCGGGTGAGCCCTAGGTTTGAAGTAACTTCTACTTGAGTTTTAGTAATTAAATTATTTAGTAAAGTTATTTAGTTATTTACTATTATTTAGTAAAATATTATTTGCAATATATTTGAGGATGCTTTGCACGATTTGGAGGATCTTGGTTCTGCTAATGAGTCAAAGGAAGATGAAATTTACCTGAATTTAATTGAGGTTGAGCAGGTAATTTTGTTTCAAATGATTTTTGTCGTTAATCAAAATCTTGAAAACAATTGAAACGAAAATCTGAAGTTTTGAATCACGTTTTAAATTGACGGAGAATTAGAAGTGTAAACAAGTGTGAAAAAAATTATTTGATCACTTTCACACTTTCACACTTTGTCCCGCTATGGAGTCTCATTGGCAAGTTTTGAATTTTGGGGCGTGTTTTCACACTTTTGTAAAGACTTCTGTGAAAGTGTGAAAGTGCTCAAGTATGAAATTTTTTCGGGTGAGACCTGTTTTTCTGCACTTCTGTAATTGGTTCTTTACACTTTCTGAGGAGGAGTTTCGCACTTCTCCTTCACACTTCTGTGAAAGTGTGAAAGTGTGCAATATGAAAAGGTAGACCCCTACTATAACATGTTTTAATTAAATAGAATTCGTTCTAAATTGTTTAAAGTGATATTCCGACGTTGAATATATTGAGGTACTCATACTAGCTATTTTATTAAATTCTTTATCATTTTCAGTGGTACCAACGAAGCAGTATGATTTCGGACGGAGATTACAAATTTGTAAATTATATTTCCCTTCACTTCGTCTTTCATTTTTCCAATTGATTTATTACGAACTGAAAACGGATGACTAGGATGCATATTGTTTGTGTCAAAGAGATACAAGTCAGAAAATGTTGTCGTAAACATCTTCAGTAGTGTTGCAGTAAGCCAAGGAATTAATGTAGGTCAGTAAATTGATTAGGCTTCAATTTTGTTTCTCACATAATGGTAGTGGAATTTTTCGATAATTAACTTGCTGAGTTAAACCACTTTAAAAACCAGTGTTAGTGTTCTTCATGGATCGGGCTCCGAGCTGGCTCTTGGTTGTGGCTTTGGCTCCGAGTTGGCTCCCGAAAAATTAGGAGCTAGATCCACACGATGGATCTGGCTCTCTACTGATTCATGCAGAAATTTTAATTCATTCAAAAAGATGTGCTAGATTTTGGATTAAGAAGGAATTACGTTTTTGCTTTCAAACTTAGCTTGCCTGTCATTGTCATTTACAATATGTTTTGTACCAAAGTCAAATTACCCGACTTTTCATTTTTTCAGAAGAACCTCTTGGATTTCGTTAGTCTAGTGTTAGTCTATTGGTTTAGTAAGAACAATGAGAATTGAAATTCACGTTGTATTGAAACAATGTTTATTTAAAATACTAAACGTTTCAACTTGTTTGCTTTCTTCAATGGCTGAGATAATAATTGAAGCTCGTTGTGCAAGAAAAGCATTTGTTTTGTAACAATTATTGTAAATTTAAAAGGTAAAAAATTATAAGTGTGTAAAGAAAGTTGAAAATGTTGAATTCGACTGTTCAACGCCAGTTGAACAAGAAGTTTTTCAATTGTTCAATTNGTTTGCTTTCTTCAATGGCTGAGATAATAATTGAAGCTCGTTGTGCAAGAAAAGCATTTGTTTTGTAACAATTATTGTAAATTTAAAAGGTAAAAAATTATAAGTGTGTAAAGAAAGTTGAAAATGTTGAATTCGACTGTTCAACGCCAGTTGAACAAGAAGTTTTTCAATTGTTCAATTTTAAATAAACATTGGTATTTTGAAACAACGTGAATTTGAAACCTCGTTCTTACTCAACTATTCACAACGTTTAGGCCGTACTACTCAAATTGATCTATTGGGTTGTTCAATTTGAGTTTTAAGTTTTCAATTAAAAGTTTAGTAATAGTTTGCGAGTCTTTCCGAGTACTTGGATTTTTTTTTTTTAGTTTAATGATTTATTTTCGTGCCAAGGTCATCATTTTTACAATGTTATTTTTTCAGACACGCCTGCAACAGGCCTTAGCTAATTAAATTAAAACTAAGAGTGTTTTTTTTTTGTGGCACTCATCACAAATGTTTGACAATTGAGTTCACTTAAGTTTAGAGTTATCATGAATCGTTTTATGGTTATTGTACTTGACAGGTCTAGGTTTTAGGCGTAGATATCTATCCTAGATTCTTTAACCCATTCTTTTACCTTTTCTTTCAATTTATTTAAAGATAGTTGATCTTTACATTTGTTTACTAGTATGAATTTATTCCATAGTGATATAGCCCGTACATTAGAACGCTTTAGATGAAAATTTTGTTCTTAGTGTAGGGACTATTAGCATCTTCTCGAGTTTTGAGTCTCTAGAGTGTTTTCTATTTTCAAAGTATTCATTAAGTTCCTTAACATCAGAAAAATTAATTATTTTAAACGTCTCATCTCAATGATCATTTTATCGCTCATGTAGGAACATAAAAAATGTCTGGTACTTAGAAAAAATTTTTTGTACACATCCTTATGGAGATAAAGTTAGAAAAATATCGAGATGGGGAATATAACGTTAAAAAACTTATAAAATTTTACTGCCCACCTTTTCGTCGAATCCAACCAATTAATGTTGTATAATTAAGCCTTTCAGTTAGGCTTAGTATATTAAAGTCTGTATTTTGTATGGATTGTTATATTTTATATGGTTATTATATGGATTGGGGTTTCTGTTAAGTAAAGGGGAGTGTCAAAATTTGAAGTCCAGAAAATGTCGAACCAGAATTTTTTTTCAGTCCCAGGTTTCAGTGATAATTGCACAGCCATCATTCGCTTTTTGGAGAGTTCCTCTAAATGTGAAAGTGAAAATACTCTTCAGTTTCTAATCAGTTTCATAGTATGGGGCCAACCACTTTAATCCGGGCCGTAGAAAGTCGCTTTCACCAAAAAAATTTGAGAGAGCAAATAAATTGCGCGAAATACAAAAGTTGGAGGGAATGAAGTTAGCGTATGTTTGAGAAAACATAGATTTGCAATAATTAATTAATTAACAAGAACAGCAGAAAGTTGAGAGAATGAGTGCAATGGNTTGAGAAAACATAGATTTGCAATAATTAATTAATTAACAAGAACAGCAGAAAGTTGAGAGAATGAGTGCAATGGTGTATGGTCGCTTTGCATCTACTCCACCTCACTCAACAGAGAACCTGTCGATCCCTCTCTCTGCCTCGNCAATGGTGTATGGTCGCTTTGCATCTACTCCACCTCACTCAACAGAGAACCTGTCGATCCCTCTCTCTGCCTCGTCTTTCATTCTTTCCACTGCTTTGCAATAACTTGTCTAATAAAAACTCATTTTGATTTTCTTTTTTAAACAAACGCCATTCTGTAATGCTGAAAGATGGGTAATTGAGAGAAATGAGCAACTAGAGGAATTGGGTACGATCCCTTGGCATCTATTCCACCTGACTCAACAGAACCTGCCGNCAATGGTGTATGGTCGCTTTGCATCTACTCCACCTCACTCAACAGAGAACCTGTCGATCCCTCTCTCTGCCTCTTCTTTCATTCTTTCCACTGCTTTGCAATAACTTGTCTAATAAAAACTCATTTTGATTTTCTTTTCTAAACAAACGCCATTCTGTAATGCTGAAAGATGGGTAATTGAGAGAAATGAGCAACTAGAGGAATTGGGTACGATCCCTTGGCATCTATTCCACCTGACTCAACAGAACCTGCCGGCCCCTCTCTGTCCCTGCTTTGCTCTATTGCTTTGCATTTGGGTATCTAATCGGAACAGATATTTTATAGTGATATAATAAAATGAACTTCACTTCCATTATTTACTAAATTGTAAATCGCTTGCCCCAGGATGTTTTTGGAGAAAGGCGGAGAAAGAAGGCTGGGATTAATTTGGCGGGTCCTCTACAAGGCATCGTACTCCATTCCCCGACTTGGTTATTTCTTCCAGTTAACCACCTTTCAGAATAACAGAATGGGGTTTGTCTACAAAAAAAAAATTTTTTTTTCAAAATCAGTTTTGACTAGACACGTTAATGAACATCAATGTCTGAAAAGACAGATAGAGAAAAATGTCACTAGGTTTTCTATTGAATGTGGTGCAGTAGATGTCAAGGAACCATACCCCACTCCTCGNATAGAGAAAAATGTCACTAGGTTTTCTATTGAATGTGGTGCAGTAGATGTCAAGGAACCATACCCCACTCCTCGATTAAGTTTATTCTCTCTACTCTTTGGTGCTGTTGTAAATTACCTAATTCCCTCGCCGATTACTCGCCCACGCGTATAACCCGCTCTAACCTACTACTCGCAGCTTTCGATACGCAACCAATTCAAATTCGAGTCATTTCTGCAGATTGAACTGCTTCAAAAACGTTTTCACAAATTCTGTCATCTAGCTCAGTCCAGTGTGAATTGTTTAGAAACGAGAGCAGTTTATTGCGGAAACTAAGATTAATGCGCTGATGTAATAATTCAATAATCTTGATATGAATTCGGCAGTAATATTCATAGAATGTACATTACATTTAAAAAAATCTTTTTAACGGAAAAGTATTTCAAACAAATGTATAGGATATTGCGCAATTGGAAGCTGTAAATTTCGACGATGTGATGTGGAGGTACGAATGACGATAAGGAGTGCAATTGATGCTCTTAGTGAGCCATGTTTGTAATAGTCAGGTCGAATAAATCCAAATGAGATCGATGCAGCGAGCAAGTTATCTATGGTTGCGGCAAACGTTCAGCATCGCCTTTGCTAGATCGCCGGTAGCTTATCGGGTATGATTTAGACATCGGTTGCTGATGCTCTCTGGATTATTTCCCTTTAGGTTCCTATATTAGGTCTAAAAATTCCGCGAAATATTATTTTTTAAACTTGTCATATTTAGGCTTAAGTACTATTTTTAATCAATGAGATGAAAGTTATGCAGTGTAGAAAATCAAGTATTTTAGAACNTATTTAGGCTTAAGTACTATTTTTAATCAATGAGATGAAAGTTATGCAGTGTAGAAAATCAAGTATTTTAGAACACATTAGTCTACGGATATACGACCATCCGTTATAAGACCAAATTGGTTATAAGACCCATTTGCCAAGATGTGGTTTTGAACCAGCGTAATACATTTAGCATGGGAGAATAATCCGTTATAAGACCATATTGGTTATAATGACCGGAAATTTTCGCTACAAGAAAGAAGATATTATATCCGTCGACTACTGTATATTCTTAGATTCCTGTAGTGCACAGTAGTGTCTCANCTACAAGAAAGAAGATATTATATCCGTCGACTACTGTATATTCTTAGATTCCTGTAGTGCACAGTAGTGTCTCAGAATTATCTTCGTAAACACATGATTTTCAACAAATCATACTTTTGACCGTTCGATCCTAGAGATCTGATTTTTTCTGCGGGTTTCCCGGTTGTAGCTGATAACTTTCTTGAATAAAGAGTACCCACCAACAGTAGTTTTCCACTCGCTCAAGAATGTGTCCAGCGCAAAATTTAACTTTGGATTATGTCATAGTTTGGAGATATGATTTCTAGCGTAACTGTATCTGTACCCATCGCCGTGACTTACGATTATGGTTAAGCTACGTTTATTTTGTAAGAATAACTTACTCTTGCAGTGACGTTACAATTGGTTACGGGTACGGTTACAGTTACGCTAACTTATATTTGACAACTGTAAGTTTTGGTTGAAATTACACTAAATTTCGGATTTCAATAATTCATAAATTTTGGTGCTTGGTAACGGTTATGATAATTAGTGTTATGGTGACGGTGACGGTTGTATCTCTATATATTTGTCAAATATCCAAATATTTGATTTATTTAGCAAATAAAATTCAAATAAATGTTGTTTACGAACTTGATTGGCTGAAAGATTTCAGTCGGAATTTGATGGATGATGAATTTGCAATCTATAATCAGTGAACTGGTAAGTTAGTTTTTAGATAAATAAAAATCGTTTTTTTTTTCTTCTGTTTACCACACTCTACTTTACAATAAATTGATTATTCCAAAAATGACTAATATACCGAGTTGAAATGATAGTTTTAAAATAGTTATATAAGCTTAACCTTACATCTAAAGATATTGCTATCGGAAACAAAGATGGTCTTTAAAACTAATTCTTCATCTCCAACTAAAATCTACCTTAGTCCAAATAGAAAATAAAATTGAAGAAATTACACTTAAAATATTGTACAGGTAAGAAAATTAATTTATGAAAAGATTGGATACACTGGAAGTGGTACCTAGTTGCATTGGAATAACCATTATTCAAGGTTTCCCCAGACGATCAAAATTATATAAGATTCTGTTCGATATTAGAAGGTATAAATCATCCATCATCCGACATTAGTATATAGTTAAATGAATCTACCGAAAGTGGGTCCCTGTTCTTTTAATCATAGCAATATATCATGGACTATAAGGAATTCAAATCAAATCTGTACAACGTCATGCCACTTATCACGTAATTTGTTGAACTAAAAGATTATAATTTAGGCTTAGAGTACAACAATTAACTAAAAAAAAAGTATTAATGTAAGAAAAATACCGAGACTTGAGAAATTTTCCGGTTTCTAACTCTTATGTTCGAGAATTTCTCATAAAAATATAAAGCAGGGAGAATTTAAAGTTTAAATTTCAATTCAAGACTTTATTAATAATTCAATTTTAATTATAATTATTATATTTATTATTCATTTTATTTTATCTTAAGTTAGAATATTTGATTCCTTTTGATTCGAAGTTTTTTTGTTGCAATATTACTAAATAATTTGTGAATCTGCATTGGTCACAGAAACAGATTAGATGCAGCAAGAGGATAATAATACTACATATATGTAAGTTTGAATTTTGTTTTGATTTTGGTATTTTTAAACCAATTAAAATCATGTTATTGAAAGGATTGTTATGAATGTTTATTTTATATTCAGTAATCTCTCACCGACACCATCAAGAGTTCTGTTATCGATGAGATCCAATACAGATTACAGTATTATGACTAATGAAATGATTTATTCAGAACAAAGGTAAATCTATATGAATTTTTACCTTATTCATTTCAATTTATGCAGTGTAATGTTATTTCAAATTAAAATATTTATGCATTTTCATACTAAATATTGTTGTGACTTTTAGAATATTTGAAGTAGTAGAACCTAGAACGGTTATAAACTCGTTTTGTCCGTCAGCTCAAAGTTACCAGTATGTATATGATAAAGTTAGTTGTGAGTGTAGTGCCTCTTATTAGTATCAGTATTTAATAATGATGTTATACATATAAAGCCAATAAATAATGGCATAATGATAAACTTGGTTTGGACTTAACAGAGTAAACCAGATGACATTGGAAATTGGCTCTATAATCGCCTTTGCTGCAATAGATTACGGTAACAATTTTACAGCAAACATTAATTTTACAGTTACGTATTCGAAGTCGNTCGCCTTTGCTGCAATAGATTACGGTAACAATTTTACAGCAAACATTAATTTTACAGTTACGTATTCGAAGTCTCTCTGTATTTCCAAAATAAGCTTATGGTTATACCATGACGTATCGGCACTTTCTGCAGATAGGTATATCTTTCACGAAATATTGGTTATTATATACAACACTAGGGCGTCCAATCAAGGTTCACTTTCTAATCATGTGATTTTTATGATTAAATTGTAATCAGTCACGTTTATAATATGATTTTTTTTGCGATTCAGAAAAATGGTTTTGTACTTGTATTTAGAAGGAAAAATTTACTAAAACTCATGCTACAACATAGGAATAATGAGTCTATTGTCATCGTAAAGTTCAACGATGCCTATCAAAAATTTAAGCAAATTTTGAACAGTTACTTTGAATATTACTCGTACCGCAAATGGAAAATAAACTTAAAATGTTCATGTAATACTCACTCACAGTAGAATACTCTGTGCCAGGTGTGACAGTTTGTTGAAATATCATAGTTTAACGCTTTTATGCTTTTGAGTGGTCTATCGGTTTTTTTTTTCGTTCAAGAGCTATCCTATTACTGCCAACAAAAATGTTGCGTTGAGAAACGTTTAATCAGTTTTTGTGTATGTTAAGTTGACCAATGACTAAGGCATTCAATCACGTAAACAAGAATCAAGGTATCACGCTGAATATTTCTACTTACGAAAATCATGGGATTTTATCTTAAAAATCTTGCGTTTTTCGTGATTAATTTTTTTCAGCTAAATCAATTCATTCGGTAACTAATTTTCATCGCAGCGGAAAGAAATATTTAATACAGTTTAATTCTAAATATTTTAGTTACATCAACTAAGGCACATACACCTGATTCATATATAAGGAGATACCTGCATTGAATTAAAATGAGCTTAGTTTCAGGTAAAAACGAATTAGATTCGCAAACTCAATGAGAATGTCGTTGGATTCATTTATTTGACTCGAACAAGACTAGTAAATGCGGGAATGAATAGTTGATAGATAGAATCTAGTGAGNTTGGATTCATTTATTTGACTCGAACAAGACTAGTAAATGCGGGAATGAATAGTTGATAGATAGAATCTAGTGAGAGGTTCATTTGTCACGATAAATAGTCACAGAGGAATAGACAAGAATTCGTTGATTCTATATTTCGGTCTGAGTTTTCTTTGGTGTGACTAGTTGCCCATGGAATCGTAGTAAGGAATGACGCAATTCGACAGGCAAGATTGTTTCTGGAAATTTTTTGAAAAAACTACCGTTTTTTACTTTTGGATTCCTTCCTCATGCTTTCGTTTTCGTATGTAGATTCGCTTTCGTTTCCAACCTGATGCTTTCCCTCTCTTTTCTCCTTTCGGTAAAAAACGAAAAGAAAGAAAAGATATCATCAATATTTTTGAATGCTCTGAAAATATTAACATTCACCATATAAAAAAAAAATTTATGAGATTAACATTTCAAAATATGGTATTTTTGGCTTGCTCTGCCAAATTTGCATGGACCGTCTCTTGCTATACGGATTCATATTCATGCAATAGTACCTGGAGTCCAAAAATAAGTACATATGGAGAAAGACTTAACCGTAAAAGTCAAATACAAAAATACTTAGCAATACATAGAAAACAAAAGGAATCGATACATTCATAGGTTGAGATAGTTGTAGGGATATGTAGATAGTCGGGAAAAGAATCGGAGTATAGATTTACTGATTGAGATAAGTACATATATACAAGGATAGATAGGTAGATTTATAGATATTGGATGGATAGATAAACAGATGTGTATGGATGGACGAATAGATAGATCGATGCATAGATGGAAAGATAGCTCGGTAGATAGATCGAGAGGTAGATTGGATAAATAGATAGATATAGATAGATGAATGGACAGATGGATAGATAGATATATGAATAGACAGCGAGTAGATAGAGAGATGGATAGACAGCGGGTAGATAGAGGGAGAGATAGATACATAGATTGATGGATAAAAATATGTATAATTAGATGGATATATAGAATGATAGGTAGATGGATACATATATATTTGGATAAATAGATGCATTGCTAAATGGATAGATAGATTAGTTAAATAGTTAATTAAAAAGATTAATCTAGTATTATTAGCGCCTATTAACGAAATCGTGCAAAATTGGTACTAGGTGTTTCATTAGACCAGTTTCCAACAAGAGAATCGAAAATTCTACTTCAAATTAGAAACAGAAACGCGTAGAGCTACCTAGAAATTAAAATCTTTTAGGATGCTATTTAAATATAAATGATTTTCTTGTTTGCACTTTAGTATTTAAATCGTGGAAAATATTTGCTACGTGTTTCATCTTAGTAACACAATTCCAAAATGTTTGGTTTGCAACGATTGAAAATTTTCTTAAGTTTAGAATTCACCAACAAGGTTGACATGATAACATAGGGTCATCTTACCTAATTGTGAAATTTTTTTCACTTTTCCGAGTTTGACTCAAAAAATATATGGGAATAAACGTTTTTTCTAAAAAAATTTAAAAAAAAAAGCGGACAATCTAGCAAACATGGTATAAAAATTGCATTTAATTTATTTTAGCACTCAAAATGAAAATTCATACGGAATAAACTCTCACTGCAACGCAATTTCGAGTGATTCTAATTCCAATGCTGCCTTCAGAAGCGAACTAGTGTTAAATTTGAGAAGAATTGATGAAGTTGATGAACTACTATGTGATGGGGAATTGCTGACACAAGATATAAAGTAAAGTAATAGTTTATATTCACCAAACGTTATTGGAACAATTGTCAAAAATATCATGAAAACTGAAGGTGCAGGTTTTGAGTCTCACAGCTTCTGTTGGGTACTACTTCTTTTTTGCAAATAACTCTTGAGTGGCGTAGTAAAGCTAAAACTATAAAGTTTTCCATTTTTTGAATTGATATATTCAATAATTACCCAGTAAACATCTAACTGTATGATTTTGTTGTCAAGGTTTAACCCCAACACAGAAAGTAGCAAACCAGGACCAAAACGTCAGAGAAAAAATTTGCGCAAGGCAACAAAATGGAAAAATGGAGGAAAGGGGTCAGGTACCTCCTACGCATGTGCTGTCTGCGGCCGATCCTTTGGGTTCAAAACAAATCTACTTACACATATGCGTATTCATACAGGTAGTCTATCCTACATTTTAGTATGTTTTACCACTCACAGTCATACATGTTGTTATACAATTTCCTTACGTATAAATATTATTTTTAGGAGAGCGTCCGTTCAAATGTTCCCAATGCAGTTACTCCGCTGCCCACAAGTGCAACCTAGTTACTCATATGAACATCCACACTGGAGCCAAACCACATAAATGTGAGTACTGTCATCAGGAATTCCGAGCTCGGCCGAACTTAATCGTCCACCTCCGACAACACACGAGAGACCTTCCGTTCAAATGTGATAAATGCGAGTGTTCCTTTGCCTCACAAGGAGCCATGAAAGGTCATGTACTCCGACATCACGGTGGTAAAACTTTTCAATGTCCAATCTGTGAAAAGAAATTCCGACAGCAGGCTCATTTGAACACGCACATTGGGCGACATGATCAAACAGAACCTCCCATCAACCAAAATTTAGCCAATCCTAATGGATCATTTCCTTGTGAAGTCTGCAATGAAGAATTTTCGACTAATCGAGACCGTCGCCGTCATCTCCTTGTCCACACTTTAGCCAAAACTCTGGACTGTGTCCACTGTGGGGCTTCATTCCAAACTAGTGATGAATTAGAAATCCACGTACTCGTCCACTTCACTTGATGAGGGAATCAAATGAGCCTTTAATTACAAAATAAACAGGGAATTGTATTACCAAATAATACAAGTAGAGACTGATTTCCCAATCTCAATAATGTTAACTATATACTTAAAGATAATCGTCCGCTTGTCTCTTCCATTTGAAACTTACTGTTAGACATACTAGATAGTTTATCAATAAAAAATAGTAAATGGCAATAGTTGGGGGAAATGTTTAAAATTCAAATGAATTTTAGAAATATAAATCAAATTTTATACATATTCAAAGCTTATTGAAGAAAATAAATAATACTTGTTTACTTATTGTTTACGTGAATCTACGTACAGCCGAATTCCCTGTTGAAGATATATTAATGTTATTCAACAGGTAAAGCAATTTTTACCATTACAGCAAAAATATTTCTACTCGAACCAAATAGCATTGAGCCCACGAAGTTCTCGCCTCGAGATTCTGTTTTTCATTTAGAGATGTGCGCGTCTTCTCATCTAAATTTTTAATTGTTCAAGTTAAAAAGTTTAATTTAATTTAATTTGTTTGTTTCANCCAAATAGCATTGAGCCCACGAAGTTCTCGCCTCGAGATTCTGTTTTTCATTTAGAGATGTGCGCGTCTTCTCATCTAAATTTTTAATTGTTCAAGTTAAAAAGTTTAATTTGCGATTAAGATAAGTCTTTATTTTTTGATTTACTTTTTAGCTTGCCACCAAAAATTCAAATAGACAGTCTACCAAAAGTGACACAGTTTCTAATTATGTTGAAGCTGAGTGTATACAAGGAATTGGGCGGGAGTAGTGCTGCCACCGTTTCGTATCTGGATACGGAATTTTCGTTTCGTTCCGTATCGTTTCCGTATTCAAATNGGAATTGGGCGGGAGTAGTGCTGCCACCGTTTCGTATCTGGATACGGAATTTTCGTTTCGTTCCGTATCGTTTCGTTTCCGTATTCAATTTTAAAGATACGAAAGTTTTCGTATCGTTTCCGTATCCACGTGGATACGATACGGAATTATAATGGAAACGATACGATACGATACGAAAAGTTGAGATTGATTTTTTCGGTCGCTTAAAAGTTATAAAATGAGTTGCAACAAGTGTTCGGCACCGATTTGCCCTATCCCTTCCTTTTCCCATACCCATCTCAGAAAATATCTCAGAATTACCTCAGTAATTCAACAAAATCTGGCTTGATAAAAATAAAAAATAAATTTTTTGTTTCCGTTTCGTATCCGTATCGTATCCGTATCGTTTCCGTTTCCCATTTTTTGTATCGTATCCGTATCTGACACCTTTAGTTTCGTGTCGTTTCCGTATCCAGTTGGATACGATACGATACGATACGGTGGCAGCTCTAGGCGGGAACACCCAAGAAATTTCTGAAAAAAATTGGAATTAGAATTATGAATCAGGCACTGCTATAACAGGTGGCGTTATTGTATCTACGGTAAAAAGGTCATTCACAGTTCTACCACCAAAAACCGAAAACGATACACCTGATAATTACATAAAACAAATTGATTCGTTTAAAATCTCTGTAATCAGATAAATCTCTCGTCGCTTTTATGAAAATTATGCGTATTCTACAATGAAAACTTGTACCAAAAGTGTTTAGAAGGTGACAACATTCCAATAGTTGGTAAACAGACATTCAGAAAATGACATCGTAAATTATTCAGTAAACCTGTATTCCTGGAATGGAATGACAACTCTCAAAATCAAAAACGAAATAAATGCAGCCAACTTGATTTAAATGACACAGTAGTCAAAAAGAAATATTGGATTCGCGATAGACTAATTGAAAGAAACATGGAATTAATCAAACCTACCAAATATCCTGTTCTAAGATTAGAAAATTCTATAGTAATTCTTAGAACATCATCAGTTTCTGTGTAGAAATTTTCGAACTTTCTGATGACATGCCGTTCGCTGACTAACTCATAATACAACTGAATGACTACCGCACACAACTCCTATTTTAAGATGTTTGTTTGGAAAACTGTAATATGCGAATCCCGCCGACGGCTCAATGCTATTTGGTTCACGAGAAATGCCTTAAGTTTAGCATTAACGATATTTAAACGCCCAGCCGATTCAACTCACATTTTGCACAGCTTTTCCCAAGACAAATCAAGCAATATTATTTAAATGCGGTACAGGATTATTTCATGTACGATTTGGCTCTAAGGCCGTCGAAAGTAACAGTTAACTATCCATTTTAATCTCAATCTACAATAGGGGCTAATCTGTGCATATAGTCCATGCTGGCTGCCAAATGAGTCAAATTTGCGAAGACTACCATGTCTACTATCAAAGTATTCAAGCTGGAGTTTAAGGCTAGGACCATGAAAGAGTCTCTGAAATATGTCAAGAATAAGGAACAGCGAGCGAAGACCGGCGTTAGAAAAAGTTTCAAAATCGCGCGTAAGAAATTCCTTATCATTGATGACAAAAATTACGTTACAATTAACCATTCCGTTTCCGGGCACAAAGTTTGTGAATGCCTTGGATAATTCTGTGTTTGATTATGAAAACAAATTTACCTAAATCACTAAATTCCCCCGGGATATCTTGTTTGGCAGGCGATTGACGGAATTGAGTATGTTTCAGGGTCATATGTTTCCGAAGAGACTCTGACCTTAAAAGTCTACCTTGGAGAATGTCTGAAGCAACGATTGCTTCTTTTCTTACACAAGCATCACCAATTAGAAGACATTTTATTTTGTCTTGTGCAGGTAGTTTCATACTTCGCCACATTGTCAGAAAATTGTCAATTTTGTACCAAAGCCACTAAACCCCTTAAATATGTGGCAGGCAAGAGGAACTGAAGGGTTTGGGTCATTTGCAAAAAACAATACTATCAGATACCCAAATAACCAAAAATCATCCAAGATCTATTCCATCATATAATTATACATTCTATCGATCAGCTTTAATTATTCTTAAGTATTTCTAAGGGTACATCTGTATTTCTTCATTCTAGCTATTACATTTATTAATTTTTCATGAGTATCATCCAGCCTTCGTTAAAAGCATTTTAAAAATTAACACACTTATGAAGGAGGTTTTCTAAAGCATTTACTTCTTCCATTAGTGTTTGATAATAAAAATATTATTGGAATGCATTGTTTGTCTAGCTAAACAGTTCGCTGGAAGGTATATTGTACAAAGAAAAATCTAACACTTCTGTGATCAAATATAACAATTATGCGTTTTACATCATTTCTATTCTCTGTACTCAGGCATTCGGATATACAGTGCGCAAAATAATTTTGAACGAGGGGTCAAAATTTGGTACAGAAATACAAGGAATGGTTCAAATGTTTCCAAATTTACACATTTGTTTCGCACTTTTGTCACAAATATTGGTGCAAAAAATGTTTTCTAAAAGACACCCCAAACCAGAGATATGCAAAGAAAAGTTAATGGCACAAAGAGAAAGCCGCAAAATAATTTTTAACGAGGGCTGAGTTTGTTTGTTTTTCGGGAGTTTACTGCTCAACTTTTCAGTGATTGCGAGTAATTTGGTAAGTAGTAACGAATTACAGCATAGTTACCCCAATGACAAAACTAAAACATATTTTACTTAACAAGATTAGTTCCGGGAAAGCTTTCTCCGATTTTGAGAAAGGTCAGGCCACTGCGATGAAAAAAGTGGGCTTTCTAATGTGTCAATTGCAAAGGAATTGAGTAGGTCGGAATACTGTATACGTGGCTACTTGAAAACAAAAGACTATCCTGTTAAATTGAAAACAAGAGGACCAAAACACAAACTTTCACCGACTGCAAAACGCCTTATTTTGAGAAAACCCAGCAATAGCTGTATTACAGCTGCAAAAATTAGGCATATCTTGGGCTTAAATGTTACCCCACAAACTATCCGCAATATCTTGAATTCATCTAGCAACATCTCATTGCGAAAACGTCTCAGTAAACCTCCCGTTACAAAGAAAAGTCGAGCGAAAAGTTTAGCCTGGGCGAAGGAGAACATTTCTCGCGGTGAAAGTTGGAGAAATGTCGTCTGGAATGATGAAAAAAAGTGTCATTTGGATGGACCTGATGGCTTTTCTAGTTACTGGTACGATCTAAGAAAAGATGAGCTTATTTTCTCCAAACGCCATGCGGGGAGAGGTTCATTCATGATTTGGGGATTTTTCAGCCAATTTGGAAAGTCCCCACTGGCCTTTGCCTCACTAAAGCAGAACTCTTTCGAGTATCTGCAACACTTGCCTAACTGTCTCCTCCCATATTTTTANAGTTTAGCCTGGGCGAAGGAGAACATTTCTCGCGGTGAAAGTTGGAGAAATGTCGTCTGGAATGATGAAAAAAAAGTGTCATTTGGATGGACCTGATGGCTTTTCTAGTTACTGGTACGATCTAAGAAAAGATGAGCTTATTTTCTCCAAACGCCATACGGGGAGAGGTTCATTCATGATTTGGGGATTCTTCAGCCAATTTCGAAAGTCCCCACTGGCCTTTGCCTCACTAAAGCAGAACTCTTTCGAGTATCTGCAACACTTGCCTAACTGTCTCCTCCCATATTTTTACCAATTCGGCCAAGGAAATTGCATTTTTATGCAGGATGGAGCCAGATGTCTTACATCAAACGCAATTAAGAACTTTCTCCAGGTCAACAATATACCCCTGATGAATTGGCTACCTTACTCACCGGACCTAAATCCGATTGAGAATCTTTGGGGAGTAATGGCAAGACAGGTTTACGCCAACGGAAAGCAGTACGACAAGTTGGGTGACCTCAGACAAGCAGTGAAAGCAGCGTGGAAAGCAATTCTAGACTTATTGCTTCAAACTCTAGCTAACTCACTCCCAAACTGTGTTTATGAAGTAGTTCTTGCTTGAGGGGGATCTATTAAGTACTAAAGTACTCAAAACTTACAATCAAATTAATAAGTTTGAACGATTTTGACAAAAAAAATTAATATCGTTCAAAATTATTTTCACTACTTTCACTTTCTATTTTTTACCATAACTTCCTTTTCTGTAGATATATTTCAACCAATTTTTTTCACATTTAAGGTTTGATGTTGATACACCTTATTTGTAAAATACAAACCCATTTTTTATATAAACGAAGTTGAAATCGTCACAAAATGTAGCTCGTTCAAAATTATTTTGACCACTGTAGTTGGGGAAAAATTAATTCAAATTTCGTTCATTTGTGAATTTAAATTAGTTATACAGCAGTCGATGGATATAAGATCATCATTTTTACACCGAANAAGTTGGGTGACCTCAGACAAGCAGTGAAAGCAGCGTGGAAAGCAATTCTAGACTTATTGCTTCAAACTCTAGCTAACTCACTCCCAAACTGTGTTTATGGAGTAGTTCTTGCTTGAGAGGGATCTATTAAGTACTAAAGTACTCAAAACTTACAATCAAATTAATAAGTTTGAACGATTTTGACAAAAAAATTAATATCGTTCAAAATTATTTTGCGACTTTCACTACTTTCACTTTCTATTTTTTACCATAACTGCCTTTTCTGTAGATATATTTCAACCAATTTTTTTCACATTTAAGGTTTGATGTTGATACACCTTATTTGTAAAATACAAACCCATTTTTTATATAAACGAAGTTGAAATCGTCACAAAATGTAGCTCGTTCAAAATTATTTTGACCACTGTAGTTGGGGAAAAATTAATTCAAATTTCGTTCATTTGTGAATTTAAATTAGTTATACAGCAGTCGATGGATATAAGATCATCATTTTTACACCGAATATTTTGGTTCTTATAACTAATATATGAAGAATTATTATATATGAAGAATACTATCTTATGAAGAATTATTCTCCTTTGCTAGATGCATTATGCTGGTTCAAAACCACATCTTAAAAGTTGAGTCTTATATCTGTTGATTACTCTATTATGAACCCAATTATCATTGAATCCTGTTACCTATGGTTTCCCCTACGACTGTGTTTACCGTTTATATTTAAGAATTTTTGATGAATACTTACTTTCACCCGATTCATTCTTTTTCAAATCGTCGTGCTTTTTTTATAAAATTGTCACGACGTACTCTAAATTGTATGGCAATACATACTTNTGATACACCTTATTTGTAAAATACAAACCCATTTTTTATATAAACGAAGTTGAAATCGTCACAAAATGTAGCTCGTTCAAAATTATTTTGACCACTGTAGTTGGGGAAAAATTAATTCAAATTTCGTTCATTTGTAAATTTAAATTAGTTATACAGCAGTCGATGGATATAAGATCATCATTTTTACACCGTATATTTTGGTTCTTATAACTAATATATGAAGAATTATTATATATGAAGAATACTATCTTATGAAGAATTATTCTCCTTTGCTAGATGCATTATGCTGGTTCAAAACCACATCTTAAAAGTTGAGTCTTATATCTGTTGATTACTCTATTATGAACCCAATTACCATTGAATCCTGTTACCTATGGTTTCCCCTACGACTGTGTTTACCGTTTATATTTAAGAATTTTTGATGAATACTTACTTCCACCCGATTCATTCTTTTTCAAATCGTCGTGTTTTTTTTATAAAATTGTCACGACGTACTCTAAATTGTATGGCAATACATACTTTTTCCAAAAAAAAGTAGAAATGGTTGAACTTCACACGACGATCGGAGTTCGCAATGGAAAGAAAAAGTATTGTTTTTCAGAAATAAACTTTTTCCAAACAACAGGTGGAAAACGGAATGACAAGATAATGAAAAAGTATGGATTGATTTTAAAAACTTTTTCAAGAAAATATTCCTGAAACGGTTGGTTTTGGAGAAAGCATGAAAGGGCGTTAGACTCCAGCAAATGGAAATGTTCTGTCTTACTGGAATCAATTTGTTGGAGAAACGGTAGACTGGAATCCAAATAAATCCTTTTATTAAGAATAAAGTGGCAAATGAGAATTAAAAAGATTATTTGAAATTGAAAATTACCTGAGTAGCTAAACTATAAAAATTTCTTGGCTCCTCTATCTTAATAGCCGTAACTAAGGGTTCAATACTCTGGGAATAAAATTGTCCTAAAATTGTGCTTTTCAAACTTTCACTTTGACAATGAAAATGGAAAAACATTCATAACGTCGGATGCTTCTGCGTTAAAGGCACGGTGCCGTCACTGGAATGTTTCCAGAATATTGCCTTGACAATCCGAGTTACCGTGAATAGGAGTTTGGAGTTAACGGTTGCAAGTAGAAAAGATTCAAAAGAATATCGCTGAGAAGTTTTCATTCAGCAGAATACGAAGAGAGTGAAACAGGCAATGCACAATGAACTCCACCAATCTAGAATACGTTAGGTATAACACATGCGCTGTTCCACTGTTGATTTTCTTCGTTTGATATAAATTAACGGAAATTTTATGAATAATATTCCTTTCAATTTTCATTTTAATTTCAGTGAGAAAATTAGAAAAAAATTGCCGACTTTTACTTAATGTTGTTGATTGTTTGGTAACTCCGGTTTTAAAAGAAATTGGAAAGTCAAGATAGTTTTTTCATCGTCAGACCACCGGTTCAAAGACAGAAGCTGCCCTGCAAATTTTTACAACCAAAGTAATTAAATTGTTATTGTATTAGTTTAAGTTTTGGGGATAATTTTGAAACAGTGTAGGTAGAGCATATAATTCTTGACTCCTGTTTCTAATTTATAACTTAGATGTGGTTTTGGAGTGATGGATGATTTGGTCGTACAAATCCTGGAGAGCTCCTTCTATTTCAACTGCGGTCTTATATCCACAAGCAGAATTCTACACTGGAGTTCAGAATTTACTACGCATGGTGAAAGTTTTCTAACCATAAACACACATTTTTATAAAAAGATTTAGAGTTGTGCACCGAATGGCAGAAGTATTTGTAAAGAAAACTAACCTAGTCAAAACCTTATTTGATTCTCGTAGTTTTACATCAATTTAATTCTTAAAGAAAATAGGTGTATACAGAAAATACTAAACCAAGTTCGAGCCTTTTTTTTTT
>NIPM01000111.1:487832-508640 GCA_002738285.1 Holacanthella duospinosa
CAGTTACATCAGTTAGATAAGTTTAGGCGCGCAAATCTCTGGAGGGAAATTGAGCAGAGGAATGAGATCGAGGGTTCTCTTCCCTCTCATTTTTTCTGCATGCCTTTTTTAGTTAAGACTTTCACCATGCGTAGTAAATTCTGATTTCCAGTGTAGAAATTTACAACAGAGTTATTTGAAATTTAAGGAAAATTGAACCTCAGACATCTAATACTACAATTACATCATGCAACTTATTCCAAAATATTTGATGAAATTTTAAAATAGATGGAATGAGTGTGTTCGTTGATGGTATTTATATTTTCTTCATAATTTTGATATACAGTTAATTTTTCTTACATTAGCTGCTGATAGGTCTGCTCCAGAGGGATAGTGACAACGACAATATTTAGATGTCCAGTTACATTTTCCTCGAATAGAGCCATGGTTACAAACGCAGTCAATATGGCATGCAGTTTGATAAATTGTTCTATAAATACCAGTGTCTATTGCACATTGGTGGATAGACACTGAAGAAACACAATGTGGTTTATACAACAAAACGTTGGAATATGTACTACCTGAAATAGTATGAAACAATAGTTAGTATTTGGTTTTACCGATTAGTAAACAATCAGTTAACAATAGCTTACCCAGCGTCATTGCAACAATTACCATCCAACTACATACGCCATGTATACCAAATTGATTTTGCATTTTAACTGGTGAATGTAATTTTTTAAGAATAACTATCAATGTAACTTTGGTTTTACTTAAAGTTAACAAGGTTTTCTGTGTGTCAAAACTAAAATTCCTTAATCCTAAGGAGTGCGTTACAGTTACTCAATTTTACGTTTGTATTGATGATAAATGTTTGAGCTCATTCAATTTTAGAAGACAATGGTATAGTAGTCATAATTTCTTTACTTTATTCGTAGAATCTTTAAAAGTTATGTTTTTATATGTCTGAAACCTTTCACATTTCTTAAAATAAGTTTCGAACGAATTCACAGAAAAAAATAGAATGTTAACCAAATGAATTCATTGTGAATGCACTTACCGTATTTTGTTCAATTAAATCCGGATTTAAATTTGAATCTATCGAAAAAAAATCTAAAACATTGTCCATAGAATGGTTAATCAGAAATTATAGGGTAATTACTACCTATAAAAATTTACAAGTTAGCAACAAAAGTCTATAGGGCGTTATAATTTTCTAAACAAAATGATTTTAAGGCATATTATATACAGATTGTAAAAAATAGGTTGATTAAAAATATGTTTAGAGGACACAATTTTAAATTGACAATTAAGTTAATTGTCCAATGGGTTTTATTAGACGAATTTTAATACTAAACTTACAAGTCGGAGCTTGAAGACAAGGTTTACTAAATTTTAATTGTAAACAATAATTATTACTAAATTTTCTCTGGTAACCATTTGGTCCAGCACATGTGCAACTTATTGTACTTGTAATTTAACGCTAAAAGTACACACCGTTGGGTAGTAGCGCCCAGATCTTTCCTGTCGGTTCTGAGTTCAATCACAAGGTCTGGAGAATCCAAATGAGTCTCGGTGTGTACTCCAATTTATGGAGGCAGTACGTCCATTTGTCTCTCTTGCAATACCAATCACGGGAAAGCGTTTGAACCGTCTTCTTTAGCAATGCCAGGGTTGACGGTGAAAACCGGATGTGGTACAGAGCCTCTTTTTAGAGTGACGACCTGACGACAAGAGTCATCGTGTAATATCATTGCACAATAGCGATGACGCTTAAGACTAAAAACACTTTATTCTACTTTAAAAATTGCATAACCCTTCTACTTTCAGTAGACGAAGTGTAATAATCAAATTTGTGTAGCGAATATTTTCCTTTTGAAGCCAAGGTAAAGAACTGAAAATTAATAAATTTTTGGATAATGTTTAAAACAAAAAATTTTTTTTATTGCTTTCAATCCGAAGCATATTTTCTTCTGTGACAATAATTTTATTAATTGAGGACCTCCCTCTAATAAGGAGGTATCTCCATTTACTTTTTTTTGCTGTTGTTAGTCAACAAATTATAACAAACTATAAACAAACTATAAACAAAGTATAAACAAAATATAAGAATTAGTAAAAAGAAAATAGCAAATATTCTTATCTTTTATTTTGTGACTTTCTTCACTTACCGTCCGAGATATTGCTCACGGTCAATTATCTCGAGTCATTGCAAAAATAAATACAGGACAGGAAATACAACATCATGATCTACTTTGTGAAAATAAGCGAGAAAAAGCTTCCGAAGAACACCGAAAATGTCCAGGAAATTAAAACTTTTCGCTTAATTTCAATTTTTGAATATTGGTTTTGCTAATCAGTTTAAGTCAAATGTCAAGGCAAAGAACACTTTTACAGGCTTTTGCCGTAACCATGCAGTTTCAACTTTAAGGAAAATAAAGTGAATGGGAGATACCTCCTTATTAGAGGGAGGCCCTCAATTGAAATAATCACTCCAATTTTCATACTTTTTGAGAAGTAAAACGTTCAAGCCAGTTTTCAATGTGTTTGCATAAGCACAAGAAAATTAAAAGTCAATTGCTCATGTGCGTGGACTATTTTGGAGCATATACGGTATTAGAAGGAAGATAGATCTTTTTAGGTAAGGCCGGTTTTGAAAGTTACAAAAATTTTTTTAGGTTTCTTTAAAATTAAATACGATACCCATGCTGAATTTTGCCTGATTAGTTTGTGTTGGAAGCAGTTGATAATCTATTCATCATTTTGAAGCGTCTAAATTAGCACTAGACAAGTTGTGCAATGAGGAATTCAATTATCCATATTCTTGTCATTAGTTTACTAGTAGACATTTTGTACTTTCAAGGTAGGCTTGCTTAATACATACAACTACGTAAATGCAGATTAAAAGTTGTAAATTTTTTTGCAGGCGATATGACGGGCGCTGAATCTGGATCATCAAGCGTTAATTGCAAATCAAGTATTTCAGAGAATCCGCTATTTAGTTGCCTCTGTGATTGCCAATTATTTCATGGCGGGAACGGAGGCTACTGTAATTCAGAAGGTCAGTGTATCTGTATATATCCAGAATAAACAATACGACGGATACACATCGAGAAATTCAATTTTATTAAATAAAAAATAATTTTTTGTAAATACTTCCTAAGTTTAATTTAAAACCCAATATGATACATATGAAATAGATTTTTGTATCTTATGAAAGAGAAATAATAAGTCAATACTGTAACTATCTTCAATTACACTGACACCGTCATTCAAGACATCGGGGCGTAGACAATTGATTAGTATCCTCAACACTGGTTACAACTACGACAAACATTTTTCCTAAACCATTTGTTTTCTGTTACTCTGCCGTGTTTGAGATTGCATCAAATCAAATAAGAACCCTATAACTGCCAAAGGTATAAGAATTGATCAACTTACTGTAGAATCTGTGATGTATTGAGATGCTGAAGATTGGACGGCAAGGACTATTATCGTTGTCTTGTGAAAGGGATAAATCGAATAATTTCTAGCTAGTTGTAAGTTACCCTCATTACCACCTCCAAAGACATAGAGAGAGACGAAGGGTGCAGCTGCGGCAGTCTTTCCTGAGATGGTATATTTATCATATCTGATATCGAAAGACTTAGTATGTTATCTTATAAGTCCCTCTGACGAAATATATTGAGCTGACGCCATCTAAGAATGGGAATCGATTTTAGAAATTAAAAAGACAAACTTCAATTTTTGAATAGAATTAATTTTTCATTACTCAGATGGTGTCAGAGTCACGTCGCACCTGCAGAAATTGATGCACCAACTCATTCTCTATCTACGGTTGGAGAAATACGACATGGTTCTTTTTGGAATTTACTTTTGAACTTCTCATTCTTATGCTTATGATGTAGTGGGGAGTTGGTGAGAATGAGAGATTCAAAAGTAAGTTCCAAAAAGAACCATGTCGTATTTCCCCAACCATAGTGGTGTGAATAGCCTGCATGTGCACTTCCATGCTGTAGAGGAATTGAATGATAAAATTCAATGTTTCAATAAAGTTAATTTTTCATTACTCAGATGGTGTCAGGATTCACACTACTAGATAGAGAATGAGTTGGTGCATCAATTTCTGCAGGTGCGACGTGATCCTGACACCATCTGAGTAATCTAGAACCGGCGTCACGCCATCCTGTAGCCATCCTACAGGATGGCTACAGGATAAAATCACACAATCCCCTTTACATCGGAAATTGCAGCTCTCCGTTTGATATCGGACTCGGAAGATTGACATGAACGATGGCATCAATGCTGTATGCAATTGTTTGGGAGACGACTCCAACAACTGCAACAAAAATTATATTCCAAAATATCATTCGTACTTAATCTCTCTATGTAAATCGAGATTGTCCATGTGTAGGCTTTGATTAATGTATTGCTTTACTTAATTGAGCTACAGTATTTATATTATTCTAGTACTGTCCTCTCCACTCATTCGTCAAGCTGAATTCAATCGATAACCGTCTAAATTATTGATACGAATTGAATAATTTTTAATTTTATAAAAGCGTAAATTATACTTAGTGAGGAAAACTTTTTAATAAAGTGAGAAGTTACTTTTGGTAGAGCAAGTCTTCGGGTAATAATTTATCCGTTTATATGGGTTTTGTAATTTTTTTTCGGTGCGGCTCATATTTTAGGAGCCTATGAAAATAAGGCCTACTAAGATATAGCCTGAAAAATATGGCTTATCGAAAATACGGCCTATAAAAATATGACCTACAGAAACTACGGCCTACGGAAAATATAGCCTATAAAATCCGACCAATGAAAATGCGGTCTGTAAAAAATACAGTAATTGTTTTAGCTCACAATTCATATCTCGTATTTTCCAAACGCCGTTTTTTTTCTTAAGTCGTATTCACTACAGGCTCGTTTCTATTAGCTTGTGTTTTCCATAGGCTGTAATTTCTAGGCCATATTTTAAATCATAAATTTTGACAATGTGGACTTTTTACACTCATTTTTTCAGTGGGTCTCACTAATTTTAATTATTTTGATAATAATTTATCAGTTACACCTAAAAAAATTTATCAAACGCCAAAAAAACGGGGGAAATTTTTACTCTAGGAATTTATGTAGCTAAGAGCATGGGCGAAATTTTAATTCACCTTCGAAAAAAATATTTTCACACAATACCTAAGTAGACCTACCTGGTACCTATGGCCAATACCGTGAAACCAGATGTCAACATGTGGCCATGCTCCCCCCCCCCCGTGCCAAGGACCTCTTTTTCTGGAAGGTGCCATGCTGACTCAAGGCTGAGGTTTTCGTTTACCAAAGATTGGTCTTGGTAGAATATCTAAATAAACTAAGTTACAATTCAATTAATTTAAAGCATGGACTCAACTTGCAGCCCATGCTTCGACACCTTCGAATGAGTCTCAGATACTTCGATCGATGTGCAGCTATATCTGTGCCATCCAATGGCATATGCTTTTCATTAAATTTACCAAACTTGAAGCTCAGCTGTCGGCGCATTACTTTTTGTAAAGTTGATCCGTGGAAATTTTTCGTCATTTTGGAGTTTTGAATGAATGTAATCAAATGTTGGGAAATTTTTTTTTACTTTAGGCTTCAAGAACAGTCCTGCGAATAACACCTGTAACTGTCCAAGACAATTTTACCCGACCAAGATTGAATATTTTTGGTAGTAGAACGGACCCGAGAAGTGATTTCTCTTTTGAAACCCGCATTACAGTATGTTTGATTTTATCTGAATTAAATTTGAAATTTTTAATCAAGAAATTTTTTTCTTACCTGTAAAGCGTTCCCAGTTCTTTTATTCACATTTCGTACTAAATCGACAGTTGGTTTTTGCCGATCCACCTGATTTTACTTGATTATTCAATTTCAGTTTCTCATCAACAAAGTATTCTTTCAAGGATATTTCTTCTTTTGTTCAACTGCTTTTGGTTTCATGTTACTCAGATTAATAATTTTTAAATTAAATTTAGACAAATAACATTTCAGAAAATCAATAGTTATCAAATGAGAAAACAAATTGAAATGAAACAAAAAGTCAATGACTTTCGAATCTCTTTCAGTTTATAAAATTATAAAAAAATTATTTACACCGGAAAATGTTTCCTGACGCATATGCAAACAAAAACATTTAATGATACAGTATTGATGGAAAATAAATTTCTTATCAAATACTTTTATAACTACTTTCATTAAATTGGATGGATTAGAAATTTCGAAATGTCTAACCGGAGGGAGATAGAGGAGAATTTTTTCAATTTGGTGACAGTGAATGGATGTTATACGAAAGTCTAATGGCGGTATGATCCACTTAAGTTCAAGAATAAACTGAGTTCAAAGTCAGAGTTTATCTGAGTTTAGTTTAGTTTAGTTAACAAAAATTAAACAAGTTCAACTAAACTAGTTTAATGGAAAGTTTAACTTCCGTGGATCATACTGACATAAGAGGCGCGAAATTGGATCTTCGCTTGGGGAAGATGGTAAAGGGTCATTAATTATTAAATAATTTTCATTCTCTGATTTCTCATTCACAATTAAAGTTTTAATTTAGCTGTAATGATTAAGAAAAAATGGAACGCTCTGAGAACACAATTTATGGCACATGTTCAAAGGTTAAGGATGCCTAAAGGGAGCCAAGGATGTCATCGACCTTTCTTCAGACACGAGCAAGCCATGGCAATTTTGAAAGATGCTGCATAACTCAATCAAAGGTGTTATTAAAATATAATTTGCTTTACATATGAGTAACTTAATTTTACAGTATCTTTACAGTACGATCTCAAACTTGGACAATCAGATTGTAAATGAAGTTCCGTTTGAAAACGCTGTAGTATTCAATGAGGAAGAATTTTCAAAAATCGGAGTTGAGATTGAATGAATTCCTAGGGATTCTCAGAACGAGTCTCTCATCCAACGCTGTCGTGTGACTACCATTGGTGTTAAACACAAAAGTGAGACAAGTCGCCTAATAAGTCAGTTTGAGAAATACCTCTTAAACAATTTGGGAATGTTATGAAGGACGTTGATGAGTACGATTTTTACACCAAGGCTCTCGTCTCCAAACTTTGAAAAATCGCAAACTTTAGACAAAGAAAATTCTTGGAGTTACAACGCGATATCAATAATACGGTGCGTCAAGCAGAACTGAAAACCTGTGATTTAATTATATTACCTCCTTTTCTCGTTGTGGAGTAGTAATTTATTGAGTTGTATTTTATTTAATAAACATACTTGAACTTATTTTTGATATGCTGTGTAGTCTATTATCTCGACACTAAACTATTTAGCAATAATTTGTGACATAAATACAACTTTTGGTAAAAACAGCGAGGTGGCCATTATGTTCTAATATTCATGTTGAAAAATTTGAAATCATCAAATACACGTAAGATGTATTTGAAGTTATAATCTTCTTTATAGCGATACTTCTGTTGCATCGTCCGAAACAGAATACTAGCACATGCTAAATTGTTATGTTGTAATCCACAAAATCTAAATCAGTTGGAAATGTTTTTTTTGCAAATGTTTAATTCTGCTTTCCAATGTCGAATCTGTAGGGTAGAATAGGATAAACTTTATTAGAAAACTAGTTAAAAAAAGTATGTGTTATTCTGTTTCGGACGATATAAAGCATCCAATTATAAAGTTCGTTTACTTGGTCATGCGTGATGAGAAATAGGTAAAAACCAATAAGTGCAACAATAATAACCTCTCTACTCTAAATTACTTCAAATCTGAGTTTAATTTTTTAAATCCGACTGTTTTGCCAAAGGACGGAGTAGTTAAGAATAGGGGGATGAAGTGCCATGTACAGCAGTGGATAGGAGGATGAAATGCCATGTACACTTAGAGAGACCCATGGTCAACGATCTCGACGTGTTGAAAAGGACGTTGTTGTGACGAACTAATAACAGATTAAATTTCTCATGACATTGAGAAGGTGCTAAAAGCTTTACAATATCACGCCCGTTGTAGACGTAACTTTATTCTAACTCTCCCGTCACTCTTCGCGTTACCATAACGTCAACCGTCACTCTTAGCGCATTTAGTTGATCACAACGCATAGTTATTTTAACGCTAACCTAATTGTTAAAGTTTTCTTAGAGGAGCTCTAAATTATCCGTGCGCTGTCGTAAAGTTGGTTGGCTATCAACTTTGTTTAAGTTAGATAAAGTGACGGAGGAAGTGAGGCGTTACGGCAACTGTAAATTGATTCTCTAAAGTGAAATATCATTTGACTCATCACCCGAGCAACCTTAGAGTTACAGTGACGTTACGTATAAATTGAAATTTTAAACATCCTCAGAAGAATAATTCGGAGGAAGGACACGTTAGAGTTAGGTGTACAACGGGCGTCAATCATTGGAATTTACTTTGTCAACTTCTTTCTCAATACTTAGGGATAAATCTACCTTGTACTCTTCTTAAGTATTCTCAACTGCAGGGTCCTGTGCCACAATGATTTGACAATTCGACAAATACAATTTGACATTTATAGTGGACAATGACAGGTGAAAAAAAACTGCGCGCCACAGAAAGAATTGTATATTTACATTACTTTGACAATTGTCAAGAAATATTTTACAACTTGACAAGTAGCAGTAGCCCGCCAAAACAAAAAAAAATTTGTTCAAAATTAATTTCAGCCAACATGAATGTGCGAGAGTATAAAAAAGTTAGTTTGCTAAGATTAATTAGTGAAAAATGAGAAACACTTTTCGGAAGATTTAGCAGTCAATTGACCAATAAAAAAAGGAGAATAAGTGGAAGGAAGTTGTAAACAAGGCTTACCCGCTCTGCCTAATCCCATCTGATAAGGATTGGAAGTATGTCAGAGACACTACTTGGCAGTACTGGAGAAAGAGGACAATTGTAAGTTTCTTGAAACTCTTGAGATTTAGAATTGGCTAAATAGCTTTAATTAGTCCGATTTCACTGTTTGATTTAAGAGCAATTACAATTCCAATCAATTTTAGGATTTCTTCCTCTGTTGTACGATTTACTCTAAATTTTTCTTTGAACCCAGAGTCCGTTGACGGAACAAAGTTGGTTCTATCCTTGAATTCCTTTTTCACAGGTAATAACTCTCCGTCAATATCATCACTATCACTGCTACTACTATTACTGACACTTATTGAGGCCATTATGAGCTAGATTGTAGTCTGTATATTTAGTTATTCAAATTTATCAAACAAAGAAAAACACTTGATACAAAAAATACCCCTGTGTCAAATTGTCGCGACAATTTGACAATTTTGGATTGTCTGACGCGCAAAATTGTAATAATTCGACAATTATTAGTAAATTGTCAGAATCCACCTGCCAAATGTAAAAATTCTGCCTGTCATTGTCAATAGTAATTGTCACCATTGTGACGCAGGTTTTAAGAATAATTGTCGACAGTTCATGACAATTGTCGCATTGTCGAATTGTCAAATCATTGTGGCACAGGACCCAGATCTCACAAACTTAATGTTCAAATTATTTTGTAAAACTCCCTCTCCGATTTGATTCAAGCGTTGAAACTTTTGATAGTATTGTATGTGAGAATTTGATAGATGAAGCTGTAATGCAGCAACGGAAGAAAGGACAAAATCTAGCACGGAAGTGTTTTGCAATTATCTCGTCATCAGAGTCACTACTGACATATCTCGTTGCATCTGAATCATAAAAATCTGATTCATCGCTGGATGAATAATCTACCAACATTGTATTCATTCTGTTACTCGATGGTATAGATGAAAGAATCTGTGATAGTATAGATATTGATTTTTTTAACGGTTCACCACAGAGAAAAATTTTATGGTGAAAAGTTGTATATTTGACGAATAGGAGTAACTTTTGTAGATACACTTTTCATGCTTGTTATGGAATGAAAAAAAAATTTTTTAATCAAAAAATTTTTATGTAGGAAAATCAAAATAAAAGATAGCATAGGAAGTCTCATCCCTCAATGCCCACAGTTAAGGGTGATAGGTATGAGATCACATAGCTACAATCCTAAATTTCAAACTTTCAAATGTCCCACTGCTTACTATTCTAGTTGTCAATAATCCCGCAGGTTGCAAGTTAAAATCATAAATTTTAAACTTTTCATTTTTTCCGTTTACTTTTCTAGTTGTCAATAGTCAAGCAGATGGTGAGAAAGTTCTACCTACTCAAATACGGCAATTGAAAACCTCAAAACTAAATAGTGCTTAAGCTTTTTTTTTATTGTAGAGATGTTGTTTGCTTATCAATGAAATGATCCATATATGAAATGAGGTGTCTGAAGTAAAAGCTTTAAAACAAACTGAGTTAATTATCGTTATAAGAAATGAATAAAAAAATTTATTTCTATTTCAATTAATAAATAACTATACTTGACCTCATACGGCTGAGACGAAGGAGATTCAAATTATGGATTGCCCAGTGTCTATATGATTAATTCTAAATCTCACAGATGGCGAGAGCGATGTGGAAACTTAAAGTCGGCAGCTTGCCAACTTTCTTCAAGCTTCGAAATTCTCTTTAGCCAATCTTGAGTATAATCGGACGTAGACAAGCGTGCCTGTAATGACGATTGACAGCTTACAATACAATAATTTATCGAAACTGAAAGTTAAAATCATTTTATGCTGCGGAAGTCAGGAAAAGTGAAAACGTGTTCACCTTACTCATTAAAGGAAAATGAACCCTTTTTCGAAAATGACGAAGATAAATGTTTAGTATAAATTTAAAAATAATTTTTTTACTATGCCGCAAATGATATACGGAATACGATAACTTAAAAATACATTAATTTTTCGAAATTGAAAGTTAAAATTATTTTTATTAAATATTTATTTATTGTTTATTTTGTTGTGCCTGCTCCGACAAGCCGGAGGAGCCACAAGGGCCCTGGAATAGGACCGACGACGGCGTCGCCAGCAAATTTTTGTGGTCTCTAAATGTATGTTTGGTGAACATTTTAAGCCAAATCTTACTATTTTTACTTACAAATTGTGATAAAATTGATGAATTGAAAAGGGACTCATCGGCTTCAGTCGAAATTTTTCTTCCAAAGTACTTTCAAAGTACTTACTTCCAAAACATAAATTTGAATCCATAGTTTAATTACTAGTGCTTCAAGAAATCAAGAAATTTTTTCTGTTTTTCACAAACTTCGATAAATTACAGAATTTCTTCATTCAAACCTGCAGATATTTATACCAAATAACGACCATTATTTTACAATATAAACAACATAAATAGCATTAACGTTATAAATTTGGTCATCAAAATATAAACAGAAATGGAAAGTTTAAGTTATTTTTGTACAACTGTAAACTTGAATTTGTTTTTTTTTGCAATGGAAAGTAAATATTATTGTAAAATCAGGAAAGGGTAAACTTGAATTTGTTTTTTGAAATAGAAAGTATATATTATTGTAAAATCTGGAAAGGGTACATGCTTAATTTAGAAAAATAAAGTAATCTCTTTTTTCGTAAATAGTCCAACGCAAAATAAAATACCATTTAGTATAAATTTCCAGAAGATTTCTTTGAAAATTATTCATTCGACAAGTATTTTCTATCGAACTTCATCTCAAGAAATCATTTAAACTCTTATCATGAATATAGAAGCAGTAGCAACACCAACCGTAGTGTTTCTTAACAGCGTTTCACATTACTTTGTGAAGTGACAAGAGTGCCACGTAATATTTGAGAAGCAACAACAGCTTCTTACAACAGTAACAGGTAAAGTTTGTGTTCTATAATTACTTTTCATAATATTGTTATGACTGAGTAACTTAGAGATAGTTTTTTTCTAGTAATAGATTTTTTTTCTTACCTTGTGGTTTTTTTTTTCTCTTTAGTTATTATTATAATAATAATAGAATTTGTGCACTAGGCACTTTTGAATAATTATATAATTCCTTTGTTATTTATTATTATTTATAATTAGGGTTGTAACAGTTACGGTTTTTTAGCTAACTGCAGTTACAGTTAACTGCAGTTACAGTTCAAGAAAACTGCAGTTAACTGCAGTTAATCTAGAGTTAAAAGTGGCGATGCCCATTGCTAAGCGTGTGGGTTGGTTGGTTTTTGTAATACCCATCGCCATTAATAAAAGTCAGGCCGAGTGGCGAGAAACAAATTTAATATTCACTAATTTAATTTCGCTGCAAATTGTTTTGTGTTTAAAAAAATATGAATCCAGCTTCGGAAAGTGACAGCCAAGACCCTGGTAAGTGGAGTTTCTTAAGTATTTACAATTTCATAAATCTACCATTATTAACATTTGAAATATGTATTTTTATTTTCATTTAACTATGATTATTATTACAATGTTATAGGTTTAGAAACTCACAAATCAAGAGAATTACATGGAAAAAGTAAAATATGGAGGTACTTTGAAGAAAATGGAGACGAAAGTAAGAGAAAATGCGTTATTTGTTCGGTCAGCATTGTTTGCAAAAACAAGCATACAAAGAATTTCTCAACTTCTGGACTTCGTAACCATATTAAATTCAAGCATCCGTCCGAATTTGAGAAATTAGAAACTGATGAAAAATTAGAAACGGATGAGGACAAAAGTCATGGTCCAAAGCCTGCCAAACAGCCGAAAATCAATGATGCTCTTTGTCACCAAACCAAATGGGGAGAGAAAGACCAACGCACTGTGTCAATTAACAATTTACTGGTANATGATGCTCTTTGTCACCAAACCAAATGGGGAGAGAAAGACCAACGCACTGTGTCAATTAACAATTTACTGGTAGAAATGATCGCATTGGACAATCAGCCACTCTCTATAGTCGAGAATACTGGATTTAACCGATTTGTACAGAAGCTTCAACCCCGTTATACGGTATTACTCTTACATATATGACATAATAATAATTTTCTTCTCAAATTCTAATTTACTATAGATTCCTAGTCGTCACACTGTCACTAAAGTCTTACTGCCTGCCATTTTACAAGAATGTCATGCCAAAGTTCAAAATGAAATTGACGAAGCGCTCTTTATTTCATTTACGCNGCCTGCCATTTTACAAGAATGTCATGCCAAAGTTCAAAATGAAATTGACGAAGCGCTCTTTATTTCATTTACGCCCGACATATGGACTGCCAATCACTGCAACGATTCCTTCATGAGCCTTACGGCACATTATGTAACTGAAAAGTATCAACTAGAACATAAGGTTTTGAACACAAAAAATTTTCCAGAAAGCCATACTGGAGCAAATATTGCCAAATTCCTTCATGACATCCTGGATGAATGGAAAATTTCTAAAGACAAAGTACACCTTATTGTTCGAGACAATGGAAGAAACGTAGTTAAAGGGTTACAAGAAGCTAATCTACCTGCTGCCTCTTGCGTTCTTCATACGCTTCAGCTCTGTATCAATGACACCATAATGAGCCAACGCAGTGTAATTGATTTACTTAAATTATGCAGAGGCATTGCTGGACACTTTGGCCACTCGTCAGTGGCGTCAGCACAGCTTAAAGAAATTCAAACTGAATTAAATTTACCAAAAAGAAAATTCATGCAAAACGTGAAGACACGTTGGAATTCGACCTACTATATGATAGAAAGCATCATAAAACAAAAGGATGTATTGGCTGTATACTCATCACGTTATGATCTAGAAAATCTTTCAAATGACCAATATAAAGTAGCAAATGGCTTAATGGCACTCCTCCAACCCTTTGAAGAAGTAACTAAAATTATAAGTTTGGAGGAGTCAGTTATATCCGAAGTTATCCCTTTGGTAACTATGCTTCAACTCTACACCAGCAAACATAATCCTCTTCACACAGGAGTTGGAACTATGAAAAAACTTCTCAATCAAAGCTTGGATACTCGTTTCAAGTCAATCTTCGAAGATAAAAATTATGTCCTTGCNATGAAAAAACTTCTCAATCAAAGCTTGGATACTCGTTTCAAGTCAATCTTCGAAGATAAAAATTATGTCCTTGCTACGGTCCTGGATCCTAGGTTTAAGTTCAAGTGTTTTAATTCAGTAACTTCACAAAATGCAATGGCTATGCTAAAGGAAGAAATGGGTACTGAATTTCAACCTACCAACCCGACACCGTCTTCTGTTAATTCAGATATTGAAGGAAAGGTCCATTCAGCACTATGGGAATGTTTTGATGAACTAACGGGAGAGAATTTGACTCATGACAACAGTTCAACGTTGGAAGAAGAAGTAAAGTTTTATAGCTCTTCAGCTTTACTGGACAGAAAAGATAGCCCATTTTCTTGGTGGACTTTAAATCACCAATTCTATCCAGCACTTTCCAAATTAATGAAAAAGTACTTGTCCTCTCCAGCAAGTACCGTTTACAGCGAGAGACTTTTTTCAGAAGCAGGTAATATTTATGAAGATAACAGAAACAGATTGCTACCTCAGCACGGAGAAGCATTGGCCTTTCTTCATCATAACTTACCATTGATAAACTGAATTATGAGTACCAAAACTACACTCGGAGAATCTAGAAACTAGAAATCTATTTAAATAAATTAGCTTATACTCTNATTTCAGTCGCTATGTGGAGTCAGTAGCAGTTCCTGCGGCTACGGCTGAAAGTGTCGTAGAGGCAATAAAAGAGAAAATTTTGCTTCGACATTCAATGCCTAAGGAATTTGTTACTGACAGAGGTCGCCAGCTTATATCTAGGCTTGCTAAAGAAGCGAGTGAAAAATCTAGATATAAGTTGAGATTTACGGCACCTTACCATCCACAGAGTAATGGGGTTACAGAAAGATGTAACCAAACTCTTAAGAAAATAGTTGCTAAATTTATAAGTCAAGATCAAAAAGATTGGGACTTTTGTTTGGCAGCAGCGACTTTTGCATATAATGCAAACAAAAATGAGTCCACAGGGTTTTCCCCATTTTATTTAGAATATGGGCGTGAACCCAGGTTACCGATTGACTTAGATCTCCCGCTTCCTTCAGAACCGGGGATTGAAAGAAGTTNAAGAAGCGAGTGAAAAATCTAGATATAAGTTGAGATTTACGGCACCTTACCATCCACAGAGTAATGGGGTTACGGAAAGATGTAACCAAACTCTTAAGAAAATAGTTGCTAAATTTATAAGTCAAGATCAAAAAGATTGGGACTTTTGNAAAATCTAGATATAAGTTGAGATTTACGGCACCTTACCATCCACAGAGTAATGGGGTTACAGAAAGATGTAACATAACTCTTAAGAAAATAGTTGCTAAATTTATAAGTCAAGATCAAAAAGATTGGGACTTTTGTTTAGCAGCAGCGACTTTTGCATATAATGCAACCAAAAATGAGTCCACAGGGTTTTCCCCATTTTATTTAGTATATGGGCGTGAACCAAGGTTACCGATTGACTTAGATCTCCCGCTTCCTTCAGAACCGGGGATTGAAAGAAGTTTTCCAAAAGATTTGGAAATAGCTCGGTATAAAGCTAAAAGAAATTCAAAAAGGTCTCATGACAAAGCGANTATCTCCCGCTTCCTTCAGAAACGGGGATTGAAAGAAGTTTTCCAAAAGATTTGGAAATAGCTCGGTATAAAGCTAAAAGAAATTCAAAAAGGTCNGTAACCAAACTCTGAAAAAAATAGTGGCTAAATTTATAAGTCAAGACCAAAAAGATTGGGACTTTTGTTTAGCAGCAGCAACTTTTGCATATAATGCAACCAAAAATGAGTCCACAGGGTTTTCCTATGGGCGTGAACCCAGGTTACCGATTGACTTAGATCTCCCGCTTCCTTCAGAACCGGGGATTGAAAGAAGTTTTCCAAAAGATTTGGAAATAGCTCGGTATAAAGCTAAAAGAAATTCAAAAAGGTCTCATGACAAAGCGAAAGAACGCTTTGACAAAAAAAGAGTTTCTAAAAATTTTTCCGTAGGCGAAAAGGTTTTAAGAATACTTCCTGTGAGAAAAAAAGGTCTCTCTAAAGCTTTTCTAGCTCAAAAAATTGGACCCTATGAGGTAATTGGACAGGTTGGTCCTGTCGATTACAAAATTAAACTCATAGATTCAAAGAAAAATCGATATATCGTAGTTCATGTAAACGATTTAGTTCAATTTTATAGCGAATTTGAGGTAGTCTCACATTCCCCTATAAGGGAGAACTTAATTAAAAATTTTAGACTTGGAATTAGTCAGTCTTCAACTATGGGTGAAACCATACCCAGGGTATCAGGGTCGAACTCTGGTAGTAACATGTCAGTTAGGAATGACATGCAAATTCGAAGTCACACTTCCAGCGGAAATAAAAATTCGCTGGAGATGAAAAAAAGGACGTTGGCAGAGACGCTGCCAACGGTCAAAGGGAAAATAACCAATCCTAGCAGTTCTGAGTCAGATTCAGAACCTATAAATGCTGATAGAAAAGAGGTCAAGTCCGTCAGAACAATTCCAGATTTTGTCCCGAGACGTTCTAAACGGACCTCAAGACCTCCCAAGCGATTTGAATTTGATTCAGAGTAAGCAGATTTTGGATTTTTCAACAAGAATTTTTTTTGGAGATGGAAGGTAAGTCCAATATCTATATCAGTTTTTTTTTCTGTGTGATTTCTTACTGTGTGTCAGAGATGTAACCTGTGTGTTAGGTTACTATAGCAACTGTTATTAACCTTATCTAATAATTTTTCTCATTATTTACAGGTATGGATACAACTATGGGTACTGGAATAGGAGAGGAGGGTGAGACTGTCGGGCAGGCAAAGGCAGTGAGACAACCACCAGCAAAACCACGGGCGGTGGTACCAGAAATGGGGTCGCTTCAACAACTGGGCACATTCATGGCTTCATCTAAAGGTCCAAGGATTCCCAAAAAGGTTATAAGCACCAAGGATCAAGAAATTATTGACTTGGGTTCCATCAGGCAGCCAACTAATCCTGCTAGAGTTGCTACTACTGTCACTCCAACCAGGCCATCGCAAAAACGTCCATGGGATTTCTCCCAAGTGAGGACACCAAAAATGGATGCCCCCTTCATCATTTGTAATTCGGCTCAAAATCTGCTTTCAGTGGTCCGAACAAGCAGGGTAATCCAGATTCCGGGTGGACAACAGGCACCTCCACTTCAGAATCTCAAATCTAAAGCGCGACGGTGCTACTTCTGCAGACGACGAGGTCATGAGGCGAGGAATTGTCTCATGCAGAAGCCAAATCTTGGTAATCATTAAGGCAAACAAATTGGAAATTGTTATAATTTAGGAGGGGGAATTGTTATGACTGAGTAACTTAGAGATAGTTTTTTTCTAGTAATAGATTTTTTTTCTTACCTTGTGGTTTTTTTTTCTCTTTAGTTATTATTAATAATAATAGAATTTGTGCACTAGGCACTTTTGAATAATTATATAATTCCTTTGTTATTTATTATTATTTATAATAATAGTTTTTTTTGCTTTTGGCACTACAGGGTTCATAGGTATATAAACCCTGGGATTTTGCCCAGGAATTCATTCTAGCTTTAGACTTCGGTTTCTCACCGTGAGTAGGTAAAGCTAGATCCCTCAATTGTTAAGTACATTGTTGAATTATATTTTCGAATAAATAAAACCTTTATTATTCTTTTTTTAAAAACATTAATTGTCATAAAATTTGTTGAGTTTCATTGAATAGGTTTACGTTTACTTAATTTAAAAACTATTTCATTGTTGAAATAAGATACAGTAAAGAGTAACATGAGTTATGACTGTTAAAAATAAAGTTAGAGAAATTGTGGGAAAACCACAACTTCAAAATTTAAAAAGTTTATAAATTTTTTTCCCCCTTCTTTTATTGTTATTATTATAAAAAATAATTAGTTAATTATTTGTCTTATTGTTATGGATCTGGAAATTTCGTCCAACAAACTAAGGTGAGTTGGTCGATTTAGACCGTAAACATAACAATATTTATATTTAATGTAGAGTTTATATTTATTTTATTTTTATTTTTTCAGGTTTTGCAAATTAATCACTTAGAAGAGTTGCTAAATGTCGAACTTTCTTTGAAAGAAAAGAATGAACAGAATGAAGGATACGAAGAGATATACAGGGATGGCAAGCAATGTCTCGCGGACCTTTCCGTCTAACATGAGGAAAAATTTGAAGCTGCGAGGCTAGGTCGTGCAGAGCACGAAACTACAAAGGAACAACTTGCTATGGCCAAGCAAGAACTGGAGAACAACAACGAATTGGAAAGAACAAGAAACGAAAAGGACATATTAATCAAACTATGCAAAAATAAAGGTAAATATTATAAATAATATATTGTTTATTCATATTTATTTATTTACTTATTTTATTATTATTTACAATTATATTAATAATTTTTTTTAATAATCAGAACAAACAACTGTATGGTTACAGTCTGTTCTGTTTTGTGTACAGAATCAAGAGAGCAAAAAAAGAGAAGACGATCACTTCAGAGATAGTTTCTATATGCAGACAAAAAACTTCATTGAAGCAAAGGATCCAAAACTTGGAATTGGGATGCAACAGTTACAAGTTCAACTTGAGCAAGTGGAAAGTAAGTTTATTATGTATTTATTTATTATTTTTATTTTTTATTTTATTTTATTTTATTTTTTACAAATAAATGACAACCTACGGAGAACAGCCCGGCTGACGTTATACCGCGTCTGCGTACGAGGTTTACAAGTCCAGCGTCTGAAGAAGATACTACTTTGAAAAGCTTCAAGGATTCCGAAAAATCTTAAAATTTGTTTTGAATTCTAAAAATTCTAATTATAAAAAATAAAATTTATGTGTAAAATAAATCAGAAATATCTCTTTTTTTTCATAGTATACTTATATCTGAGGAACTGTGCTGGAATGACCTACTCACTGACATAGACTGTACTTGTCCTGACATAGCATATCCTGTTCATTATTTGTCCAGATTTATGACAAGCTATGGAAATCTTTAGTGGGATGCCAAGAAAATTCTACAGTATCTCAAAGGCACTTCACATCATGAATTTATTACCAAATAAAAACACATGAGCAAAAGATTCTTGGATTCATACATAGTGATTACGCATCAGATAAGAATTCAAGGAATTCAACGACTGATGCCTGTTCATGACTGATGAAGCTCCGATACTTTGGCTTAGTAAACACCAAACATGTATAGCCCTTTACTCAGCGGAAGGTGAATGCATCGCTCTTTCTCAAAAAAAAAAAGAAGCAATGTGGATTCAACAAATTTATAATGAAATTAGATCAAGGTCAATACGAAGAATTTCCCTTAATACCGACTCTCAGAGTACGATGAAACTCGCCAAGAATCCAGAATATCACAGTAAGACAAAAACATTCATATGAGGCCCCACTACATAAGGTCGCTGTTTGACAAAAATGAAATCAGTTTGGATTATATACCTGATAAGATATAACCCGCTGACATCCTCACAAAAGCCGTGGCCAGTGAGAATTTTTTACAGAAAAAAAACCTAATGGGAATATAACACCCACTCACAGCAAAGAAATGAAAACCAATAATCGATCCCAAAAAACCCAACCTCTATTGGACCCTTGCAATGATGTTCCTATCGTCCATTCTTGTACGACTTAATGAGTCGAGACTACAAGGATAACACAAAAAAGCAAAATGCATGGACGAAGATAAAAGAAGAAATGGAATATACCTGTGGTGAGTTAATATAATGTCTATTCGAACTACTACAAATTAAATAAATTTTATAATTACAGTGGACGAATGTACCAAACTGTGGGAGAGCCTCCGCAACCACTACAATGCGTTTCTGAGGAAATCTAAAAAACCAACCTGAAGTGCCAGCGGTAAAAAACCATATTTTGGAACAAAAAAAATCTGTTCCTTTCTCATAGAGAATGTATAAATTGTTGAAAGTTAATCATATCCTCAGGTGTTAGGTTAAGCAACCATTATATTAAGACACAATAAGCATTTATCAATAGATGTGAAGGAATGTCCAGTACAATTCTTTATGAATGACTTGTGTATTCATACAGAGATGAAGGTGACTTCCGGATGGCCTTCAGCAAAAAGCATTAAAACCAGGAGTTTTCATTAGCTCTTGGTCTTAGTTCAAATCTTGGTCTTGGTTCAAATCGTAGTCTTAGTTTAAAATGATAATCTTAGTTTTAGTGTTGACTTCAATCGATTATTGCCATTGTTAGTGAAACTATGATGTTTCAATAATAAAGTATTACAGTAAATAAAAGTGTAATTATATCTTATGATTTACAGTAAGCAACCCACCATGGAAGTTACTGATTACCAGGGGCCGGATAATTACGTATTTAAGTTTTTTTAAGGATGCAACCTACGCATGCGCCCTTCGGTTCTTTTTCGATTCATGACCTTACGGTTCCACTGACAAAACTTATAAAAACTTATTTCACTTATTTTGGGTTTTAAAAACTTATACTGAAGTTCCAACTATTTTGGAAGTTTTGGCAACTTTTTTAAGTTTTTATTATTTTTATGCGTAAAAAATATATTGCCCTAATGTAACTCAATTTTGATCTCAAATTGAAACACAAATTTTTATGTCGGTGACATCCTTTCCATTGCGCGAGCCGACATATTTATGAATATAACTTTGTTTTGTCATGCGTTCATCTAAATCTAACTTACTAATTGTTTTACTTAAGTAATTGTTTTATTGTACTCAATTTTTCAAAATGCCGAAAGAAAAAAAGTCCCACAGTATTTTAATTTAAGAATGTCTTAATAAGATTCCAAAGAAGGAACATTTTAATGTAGATGGTCGTCAGATCTTTTGTCAGGTAATAGATATTACGATCTAGTCAATAATTCAAATCTATTTAATTCAATGGCAATCACTATATTTGTA